>WBMW01005265.1:1006846-1171506 GCA_013396635.1 Penelope pileata | reverse complement strand
TCTTTTTTTTTTTTTTTTTTTTTGTTGGCCAGCATGGCTGGAACACTGAAGTTAACCTGTCTTTTACTGCAGCATCTCTCTCCGCGGTGTTGACAAATGTGTTTTTGCTGTCCATGCATGTGAAGTGCAGCTGAAGGATTGCTTTCTTAGCCTATCATTTATGGTGTTGTCTGTTGGCATTTTTGTACTGGAAGTAAAAGTAGTGTTTGAAGTGATACAGAAAAGGGTAAAAAGTTCTTTATGATTTGTTTATGCGATGTATAGGTACTATGGAAATGTGACTTCCATTTCTGTCTGTCCATTGCTGCCAGTTTCTGTTAACAAGATACTTGAATAAGCCCACACATGTTCCTGTGATGCCTTGCATGCCTGGGAAGAATTCCCCATAAACATCTACTTGACAACATCTTTGCTTTCTTTCAGATCCTAATTTTGTCTGCTGTTTCTTTTTTTTCCGTCGTTGTGATATCTCCAAAAACTGTTTATAGGGTTGTTTTCTAGAATGCAGACCTATCTCTTTGACTCTTCCCCCCCTCCTCTACATAGCTTTATGTGATGTGCTGCCTTGAGGGTGGGGTAGTTCTAAGTTTCTAATGGTATGTTGCCACTGGTCAATACAGTGGGCTATGAATTGGGGAATCCATATGCTATGCTATTAATTTTTTATTTTTTATTTTTTTTTTAAATACAGTTTATAGAAGGGCCATTTGAAGAATACTTAAAATGTTTGGAAAATCCACAGGTATGGTAAATGTAGAAAGTAGTTATTTTCTGGATTGGTAATTGGGATTGTTTTGTTACAAATATTTTTGGCTAAGCCTAAGAGATCTTTGTATTTTCTGAATATACCTATATATGTATGTACTCTGCTGTAGAATATTTTGGGGAATGGTATTTTTGGTCTTCATTTAAACATTTATTTTCCCCAAATTGTTTCCAAATGTTTCCAGCCTGTGAGAGTGCTGAAAAATGTAGCATGGCTAGCTTTTTCTCTAAGACAGCCTTGAATAAAGGTCTAGGTGATGAAAGAACAGTTACTGACACATGGAATATTACGTACAGTAGCTGCAGGCTGTTATAAAGATGTTGATGTGAAGCAAAATTGATTCATTTTTACTTTTTGTATTTCATTTTAATCTAATAGAGAACAGCTTATATAATCTGAGGAAAAAAGAGAATTGCCTAGAACAACATTTAAAAAACAAACACTACCAGATTTTGCAAAGTGTATTTACCTAAATACTATTAACTCTCCTCCCCAGCCTAAATAAAAGCATGACTTCTTTTTCCTGCACCTACGGTGTCTCTAGTTAGAACAGCTCACCAGATGAGTCTTTTTTCTGCTTCCAAAGTGAGTGGTGGAAGAGGGAAAAATAGGTGTTTAATCTATTCTGTTTCCATTTTACGAGTACTTTGCTTATTCTAGAATTTCTAATCATATAGCATTGTTATTCAAATCTGATATACCAAATGGTAAATCATGCCATTTTCCATTGTTTTAAGTTCTCAGGTTTTTTATAGGCCAGTTTCTACTTTTCTACTTTGAAAAAAAAAAAACCCTCCAGCTTCTACCACTGAAACAGCTGTTATTTCAAAAAAATCTTTGAATACAATGAAATTACTTTGAGCTCCAGACTCAATGTCAATAGATTTGTTTTTGACAATGATTACTTGCTTCTTTTTGTCTACCCTGTGGAGAGGTGTAATAATGGTGTGTTTGAACTTAATTTTCTTCTTTTTTCCTCCCCGATACAGGAATGGGTTGGACAAGTAGAAATAAGTGCCCTTTCTCTTATGTACAAGTAAGGAAACCTTTAAATATGTTTTATTGAAGTCACACAGTGAAAACTGGAAGTGAGACTTTATATTTGACAATTCCAGTATTAATATTTGCTGTTTAAACTTGTCTGAAGAAAGCAAAGCATTTCACAGAAGTATTTTATGAACCAGTGAGAGTTGTACTCATCTTCAGTATTCTTTTTCACTAGGTATTTTTTGTGGTTATGTATATTCCTTGAACATATATACATTCTTTTTGTGGTTATGTATGTTCCTTGAACTTGGCTTGAATATTCCTATTTTTCTTGACTGTTACATGAATTCTTAATTACTTTTTTTTTTTCTCTCCCCTCAGGAAAGATTTCATAATATACCAGGAACCAAATGCTTCTCCTTCACATGTAACTGAAAATGGCTTTTCTGATAAGGTTAAAATAATATACTTACATATATATCGCTATTGTGGAATCTAAATGAAGACTGCTTTAATTAACAACACATAATATAATATGAGTTTTCTTATTCAACCAGCCAGAGAATTCAGTTTGAACAATCTCTCTTGTATTTATTTAAAACAACTATTCTGTTAATACACACAGCTCTTTTTAAGTAGCTGATCCATATTTATTTGGGGTGTGGCATATCTTCCTGGTGGCCCAAAATTCTGTGAAAATAGTTTACAGCTGATGCCAACTCTTAGCTGTATCTGTCTTATTTTGAGTTTTGGCCAAATTCTTTTTTGGTTTAAAAGACATCCACTAAGCTTTTTGATTGTTTTCTTCTTGAGATCCTGAGATGCAACAAAGCACGCTGACACGCTGACTTGAGTTTAAACAGTAGTGTTTGTATGAAAGATCAAGTGAGAGGCAAAACCTAAAATATGTGTGGTTTTTTTATAGGTATTGCTGTGCTTCTCGAATGGAAACCACTATGATATTGTTTATCCCATAGAGTATTCAGAAAGGGCTGCTCTGTGCCAGTGTAAGTATGATGCTGGTTAGCCAAAAGCATGTATTTCTACTGCAAATGATAATGTCAGATTTCAATTAAAGGGAAAAAACTGAGTTTGTCATTTTGTAGGAGCTTAATTTTTCTGTTTGAATTGTCAGTGATTATGATTTTTGTGAGAAGATGAATTCTTGCCATGTCTTGGTTCTTGAGGCATGACAAAGCAAATTATCTACCCAGAGAGGAAGATCTTACCTGCCTCTTTGTGTCTGGGCACTCTAGTATGGACAGAATGTGTTGGTGTACTGATTTAAAATCTACTGCATTGTCTTTGCTCAGCGTTTGTGTTTTACTTCTGTATTTCAGAGGATGTTAGTGAGCTAGTTGTTCATATTAACATTATCCTTGCATGTGTAACTTAACACAGAAATCATGGGAGTTGGTTTGATGGGTCGCCTGGTATCCCCTACAGAGATTCTGATTCTTCATGAAAATTGTGCCCATATGCAGAGTTAGAAGGCCAAGGCCTGTTTCCTGTCAAGAGACCTGAGCGTTAGTAGCTTTATCCATGCACATTAAACTATGGTAGCTACAGCTGTTTTGACTTGTAATGACTTCACTGTTTCAGTTAACACTTCAAAATGCTTGTTGGTTTGAAGTGACTTCAAATGCCTCTGCAATGACAGTGTAAAATCTCATTTACCTTATAATTGGTCTTGTCCTACCACTTTCTTGTCCTTTTCCCCAGCTGTTCTGTATGAGATGCTGTATGAGAAGGTGTTTGGTACAGATGTAAAGAAAATCGTAGCAGAACTTAGTGCTGTTGGTATGACAGAGGAAAGTAATGATAGCAGTGAATTGTCTGCTTCAGATTCAGAGGATGACAACTACAGGTAAATGTGATTTAGAATTTACGGTAATATGTGTGTGAACAATACACATTAAATGACTTTTCTGAATTTCTGCTGGGTAGTAGAACCTATCAGGGCTGAGAACCTTTGCGAATTAATGAGGAGAAACAAAGAGGAAAGGCTGAAACTGTGAAAATTAAGTATGTAGTCTTTGCACCTAAGGACCTAGTTCATTTCATTTTCCTGCAATCTTGCTTTAGGTATGTTTACATAATGGAATACTGTCATTGTAGCATGCCCCTCTTCCTGTTTAAAACTGGAGAATCCCTTGGGAGAATTGTCAGTATGCCAGTCTAGCATGGTGAACTCTGAGAATTAGTTGCTTCACTCCCATAACACAATAGAGTTACAAGAATCTAATCCAACCCATGTTGCTTCCTCACCTGGGAGCTGAAGCGCTTGCTTGATAGAGGGCGCTTGAATGTAGGTAATGGAGCAATGAAGATGTAGCTAGCTCCATTTTATTCCTTGATCATTATGAAGTGATTATGTTCATGAGTTTATTTTCCTTTTGCTGGACCTGTGTGCTCTGGCCAGCTTTGAGATTTTGTCTGATTCCTGTTGCACGGTCAGTCTTTTACAGTGCCAGTTTGGCATTTACATGTTGGCAGGTTTTCTTCTGTTGTGTAAGATGGTTCTTAAAACCTCGCTTCAGTCCTCACCCTCCTGCTTCACTTCCATAAACAGATACAAAACTCTTGCAGCTATAGACCCCCATGACCAGTATCTGTAAGATGAAACCGTACTGGCAGCCTGCAGTGGTTATCATAGAAGGAAACGCGTCTTGCTTGTCGTGGATGACTTCCTGTTAAAAGGAACTGAGGCTCCCCTCTGCCAGTCATATACTCACTTGATACTGTCACACTTGATGTTTTTGATTTAAACCATGTGTCTTTTGATGCAGGAGCTAGTGTGTGTGACTCTTGACCTGCTGAACATAAATTACAAACACTTTGTCTATAAAGTCTTAAATTTTTTTGCTTGTTTTAAAGTTTACTTTAGTTGTTTCTTCACCTAGTTTTGTGGAAGATCTTTTCAATTTTATAAAAGTTAACTTTTCAGTTAAGTTATTTTTAAATGTAAGCAGCTGTTTTGTTTTGGGCAAAGTTAATGCTGACAGTTGCCTAAAACTTCCAGTGATGTCAGGTGTAGAAAAATAGAGGAAGGTAGAGTGCCACGCTCTGGTTAACCAATGGATTGTGGCTTTTTTGTTGTTTGTTTTTGACGGCTTCTTTTGCTCTGTTTTTCTTATATAACTGCAAAACTTTGGAGGGATTTTTTCCCTTGCCACCCTCGCTATTTTTTTAACCGATGGCTAAATTTGTTTGCATAAGGCAGACTTTATAAAACTTGTACTTTAAAAATAAAACCTTAGTTCTAGCCTTATCTGGTCTAGAAGTGTAGCTCTTGTTTTAGGCTTAGCTTTTTTGTTGTAAGAGGTAAAAATGTTGGATGGTATCCTTAATGGAGAAAAATACGAAGAGAATGGTAGCTTCTGTACTTCTATAAACTTCTGAGAAGTTTCTTACTGGGTTTCCAGTCCTTTGTAGCACTGTACTGTCACTGCTCCTTTTGTCCTTTTGCAGAAGTAAAACTACAACAGTTGGTGATATGAATGGATTAAAATCTCTTTCTGGCAACAAGGTATTTATGTGTTAAGATTTATTAACCTCCTATTAACTTGTATTCTGATATATTTTTTCAATGTTTGGATATAATTTTGAATTTCCGCATGTACAAATGTGTAATATTTTAAAAACTACTTGTTTTTTTAAAAAAGTTTGCTTTTATTGTTCAAAAAGATGGATGATGTCTTTTCTACTGTTGTTTAGTTCTTAGTTTTGTACTGGTGTGGTTTAAAAAAGACATTTGAATTAATTTTTCAAGGCTCTCTAATGCTTTATGTATTTCTGGCTCTTTTGTATTCTGTGATTAGGAAATGAAAAGCTGTAAACCTCTGTGTAATGGACCATTTAGCACTTTGTTCTGTTTTGTACAGCACTTTAAGAGCAATGGAAATCCCACCTTGTTGATGTTGCCTAAAAAAGTTCTTAAATCACTCCATCCATTGGTTTACAGAAATGTTGAATATGATGTTTGGCTACAATCCAAGTGGGGTAAGTAACCGCATACTTCAAGTTCCACCTTCTGCAAGCTGATAGGTAGAGCAGAGCCGCCTTGAGCAGTGGTGTAAATAACAGTTTCGTTTTAGGCAGTGGTCTTCCTCTTGGGGGTCAGTGTGTGGATCAAGGGCCTGGACTACTGCTTGTTAATTTTACTGCATCAGTAAAGTGACTCTTTTAGTGTATTTAAACTAACAGTATGTTACTGCTAATGCATTTACAGATCAGCAAAAACAAGATTTTTCTATTGCTGCTGGCATGCAATACTCAGTTGGAGATAAATGTAAAGTAAGTAATACAGAATTACAGTTTATTGAGAAATTAATGTTTTTCTCAAGTTGCCCAATTTCTCTCTTTGTTACGAACTATTTTGATATACCTCAATTATTCTGATCAATAATCACAATTTGTATGTATATATATGTAACATAAGAAAGTCATTATTTTATCTGCAGGGAAAAACGCCTCTCTAAACTTAAACGAAAAATCATCCTCCTCCAAACAACAAAACAATCTCACCCCAAGAGCAAAAATGCCTCATGTGAAGTTATTTATTGCTTAATAGTATGGGCTTAAATTTTTGTGTTTTAGATGCTGAAGTTGTCCTGTGTGGTATTGACTTAAAGGTTCAGATAGTATTAGTGGAAAGAACTCTGGTAATTAACATACAATGTACATACAAAGCTTGACGGAGAGGTTAAGTCAGTAAGCATATGGGGTAAAAACTTAGGAAGGGAAGATGAAGGAAATAGTGAAAAGGGAAGTTGGCTGAATTAATACAACTGGAAAGCCAAATGCTGTAGCAGAAAATTAGTGAACTTAATTTGTGTTTGACACAAGAATTTAAAAATATAGTTTTTGTAGGTGAGTAATACTCGTGTCTGAACAACATCTTTCTTTGCTTTAAAAAACTTAAGAACTTTAAAAAAAAAAAACTTCTGGATATTGGTGTTCTTTATTGATGTTCTTTATGTACTTAATGAAGTTAAATTTCATTAAGTCAGTGAAGGATTTTCTTTGATCTGAATTTTAAGAAGGAGAAGTTTGGGGCTTTATTCTGAGAGAAGGTGTTTTCAGTATAGCTGAAGATGCTTGATACACTAGCTACTTTTACACTGTTTCATGCTTTGAAAGTCTTATTTCATTAAGTAATGTTACCTGGAAAGCTCTCTGTGGGGTGTGTGTGTGTGTTTTAAGAAATGATATCGATTCAAGACTCGGTTTTGGTGCATTTGCTGGTTTACATGTTGCTTGTTTCTCAGTCTTCTGTTGCCCAGAGGAGAAGATCTATTTCTAATATCACTAGTAGTTTAAAGAGTCGTCCTCTTCTTTGAAGCTTAGGTGCTTTATTTTTTTTTTTATTTTTATATTCATTTTCCCTTAGGTGCGCTTAGACCATAATGGGAAATTTTATAATGCCCATATTCAAGAGGTTTGCTCAGAGAGTGGGCCAGTTGTTGTATTTGTAGAAGAGCTTGGAGCAAAGTAAGTGCTTATTTCTTTCGGGAAAGAGTGCCAAACTTAGCATTACTTGGCAGATGGTCATGTTACTGCAGTTCAGAGTTAGTTTCAGCCCCTGATGGGCATCTGCTTGTTTACTGGAAGCAGCACTACTACAAAACTTGTAGTATTAGTAACTTGTGCATTAATTGTCACTTCAGTCTTTGTTCTTTAGCATATTGTGTTCTATATATTACTTGTGGAGTAAACCAGTAACTAAATTAGCATTATGTATTTTTTTTATTTAAAAAAAAAATCTTAGTATTTCTTGCACAAGCTCCAATCCTAAATAGATTATCGCTTTCCTATTTAAGTGTCACTTGTTGTGCTTGATAATAAGATGCTAGATTTGTGGCAAGGTTTTCATGTTAAAAGGCCCAGCAGTGTGCCCAACTGACCTGTTGGTTGGGTAGCTCTGCCTGATTTCAAATGAATTGCTGTTTAGATAAGGATAGTCTGCTCACCCTACTTCAGGACAAATTAACTGTTTAAAATGGGTGATGATGGTTGGTTGGTTGCTTTTTTGGGGGGGGAGGGAGGTGAGAGGAGTGAGATTCTATGTCTTTGTTTTTGAATGTTTTCCTGAGCTCCACTGTAAGTTCAGTGAGTCTTCTGGTGGAAAAAAATAATCAGTTAAATGTAATGTCTAGCTATTTAGGAAGAGGAAATAGTCATGGTGAATAAGGGAAGGAGGAAGGTCCCTGTTAATCTCATGTAATTTCCTTGTGGAAGAAAACTGAACGTTTTGCAAGTACCAAACTGTACTTCCTGCCTGCAAAATGAACAAACAAGCTTTTATTTTGATTATATGTTTAATACTATAGCACATCTGTGTCCTGCTGAATGCTGGCTACATTTGCATTGCCTTACAAGGGAATTTTTTTAAAAAAGAAAAGTTCTTCTACCTATTGCTTGAGTGTGATGCTAAGGAAGAAAACTTTGAATGCAGTGTTCTCAAAAATGGAAAGATCCATCAGTCTCAGTAAACATGTAGTATCCATTTATGTGTGCCCCAGTCTGGTCTTAAATATTTTTCTTTACCCTCCGTCATTCCTTGTTTTGTAGGCATTCTGTGTCGCTGAAGAGCCTTAAACCTCTTCCACAGACCTCTCCTATGGAGGGCTGGAACACTGTGCCAGGGAAGAAAATAAAAAAGTTCTACCCTCAAGCATGGGGGCAGAATGCTCAGCCTGGTAGGACTACACCTGTCTTTCTGTGGCAGAATCTGCCAGATGCTTTTGTTCCCAAAAGCTTAAAAATACTAAGTTCTGTTTTCATTTCTTTATCATAGATGCAGATTGCAGAGGGCCAAAGAATCAGAGCAAGCCAATAAAACCCCAGTCAGCTCTACCTCCTCGACTTCAGCATACTGTGGGAACCCGGCAGCATCAGTTCATATGTTCTGGACCCCAACCTCATCAGACCTCAAGTGAACAAAAAGCTCCAGGCAGGAGTCCTTCCCAAACTGTAAGGTAAAACTAGAGATAACATCTTCCTTATCTTGAACCCTAGCTGAGCTTCTTGGAGTGCCAGTTCCTGCTTCAGGTGCTTCCAGTGTGCTCTTTTAAAAACATCTTGCAGCTGAATTCTTAGGAATTATTTTTAGTCCTCATAAATACACACAAGCACAGGAAAGGGTTTTTCTTTAATTCCCATATCTGTTTCAAAATTGTTGCCATTGTGAGTTTCCACTTCTTTTCCTTTTTTTTTTTTTTTTTTTTTTTTTTTTTTTTTTCCTGCAAGGCAATATCTCCCCTGGAAGAGCTGTGTGTGAAACTGTAGTTTCTTCTTGGATGTTGCTTATTTCTGGTTGGGGCGGAAGTAATGCTGAATGTACATCTTGGGCATAGCTAAGATCTTCCCTAAGCTTCTGCCTATTACAGAGGATTGCTGCGTGTTATGACTGATAACTTGAAGGAGTGTGAGAACGGTATTTTGCCTGCGTTTGTTAGTGGTGATTTTTGATTTGTCATGCAGCAACAGCAGAGTTTGTTTTCATTGCTGCCACTCTTCTTAACTTACATGAGATTTTTCTCTACTTGTATAGAAACTCTTAATGGTCTATTTTGTCACTCTTGTACCGTAACTTCTTGTAGAATAAAAGGGGCTGGGCTGTCTTTGGAGACTGACACAACATTTTAAGCACCTCTTCCTTTAACCCAAATACATAAGTATCCTAAAACATTCAGTGAAGTATTGTTCAGAAAGCTCAGACAGTGATGTTAGTTACGTGTAGCAATGCTTCAGATGTTGAAAACTATAATGAGTTTTCTGCAATGTGTACAGAAATGTCCTTTACCAATTTTTCTCTTACGTGGCTGTAGATAACATATGGGGTTGGTCAGTTCTCAGTGGGCAAAAAAACCCAACCAATTCTTTCCTTTTGAAAATTTTCACATATAGGTAAATTGCAATAGGCAGAAAGGGTTTTGGTATGTTATATAGCACTGCTTATATATACCAAATATATATAATTATATTCTCTCTTCTTTCTAAACCATGAATTTGTAGTGTTTGGTACTTTGGTAAAGTGATCCTGTTCTATTTTTTTTCTTTTATAGAAAGCCAGACCGTGAGAGAACTGAGGATCTGAACCATGGAGGCAGAGACTGCAACTACTTTGGCCTATCTCCAGAGGAACGCAGGGAGAAACAGGCAATAGAAGAATCCCGTTCACTTTACGAGATCCAGCAGAGGGATGAACAAGCTTTCCCTGCCCTATCCAACGTATGTTTTTTTCTTGTTGTAATTAATTAGTGCATTCTCCATACCTGTCCATGAACTGTTAACTATTAATTGTTGTTTTGCTGCCCTTGTTGTGGTTAAAGGTGTTTTCTTAACATTCTCTTCCTACATAGCAATGTGTGGATCTACAATATGTATTCAGTGAGACATCTAATTAGTAGCTTCCCTTGTCAATAATTAATATCCGCCTGAGTTCTTTAGGAACATAAATAGAGTAGAAATAAGAGTTTCTGAAGCCATGAGATTCTTCATATTCTTCCTGTCTTTGAAATGCTTTATGCCTCTGTAGTTATACTCACATGTTTTCTTTTTCTCACATAGTGGAATCAAATGTAAATGTGAGGACAAAGCTTCCTCTGAAGTCCAGTTTAATACTGAGCAAAAACTCATTGAAGTGGCACTGTGGTGCTTGAATTAGTATCACAGACATCTAGGTGGCTTTTTCTGATCTGGTTCGCATGAAGATCTGCTCTATTTAGAGACGAGTTTTCTTTTTACCCTGTGAACTTTCTGGTGTGAGAACTTGCCCAGTGTGCTAAGTAATGCAGATGCTTTGTGTCGGACTTGCTCTTTCTTTCTGTGGTGGAGCCCAGATGGCTTCAGTGGATTTGTCTACATCTGAGGGAAGATTTGTAGCCTTTACATTTTGATAGATTGTTCTGTTGGTGGGATTTTTTTAAAAATCAATGGACTAGTCTCTACGTTCAGGGAGTAAACAGATCTTGTGAATAAAAAGATGCCATTTAAAGCAGAAATTCTTCAAGTGAAGCAGCTTGTTTGTCATGTAAACTAATGACATGAATGCTTTTAAAGGAGGCACTCCAAAATTTAGCAATGAATGAAAGGTTGGATGGATCTGATTAACACTGCTTTTCCTCTGCCTCCTTCTGCATATCACTGAAATAAGTATATCTGTCATGAAGGCCTAACAGTGTCATATCAAATGACAGCAAAGTGTCACCAGGCTTCTCATACATGTTCACATTTCTGCTTTTGTCAATTTCTTTTAGAATCAGTCGGTCTGTCAGGCTGCTACACAGACTGTGGATAATACCAATCCAAAAAAGTTCTCAAATAATGAGAAAAGAAACAGCAAGTGGACAGCAGAGGTGGAAGAGAAGAAGGATAAAGGTAAAAAAATGAATGTTTTCCGATCAAGGCTTGTTTTTGTTTTGTTTACTTATTACCAGCTTCAGACTTCATTCAAAATTCAATCAGTTCAGGTAGCGAGGGGGAAATTACTCTTAAGTAATAACTCCCAGCTAAGCTAAGGTCAAAGTAGTAAAAGTGTGTCTGGGGAGGAAATGGCGTGCTTTCCTGGTTTGTGAACGCAGCTGAGAGAAGTAGGCTGCTTGGTGGGATTTCTGTGGGAAGAGGAAGAGGGGGAAAGAGGAATGAGGAAAATGAAAAACTAGGTTATTGGATTAAATTAGATCATGTTGAAATTCTAGTGGGAGTAGCAGAAAGTGCTAGTGGGAGAGGTATTAAGTGCTCACTGGAGTAAGTTAAGCAGGTGAAAGTAATTGTGTGTGGTTAGCATGCAACGGTATGGAAATGGGAGAAAAGTTTATGGACAGAAGAGGTGACGGGGTGGGGGGAACCAACAACCCAAACTTGTTTATGTTAGAAAGAGCTGTCACACATTCAAAACTTGTTTGGGTCCTTCCCCTAAGCCTGTTACTAACACACTCTGACATCTCTTCATTGGCTCTAAGCTTTTCCTCTTATGTGGCAGTAATAGGTGTAGACTAAATAAAAAAATCCTAGCCTCTTTTTAGAAGCTGTTCTCTTCCTGCTTTGTTGAATTTTTTGTTCCCTTATCTCTGGTAAAAAGGTATTTTTGTTGTATATTTATGATACTTGTGCCTCTTAAAACATGAAGTACCTTCTTGAATGATTTGTCTAACATGGGCTGATGTTACCCGTTCTTTCATTACTAAAACACCTTAAAGCTTGTTTCATCTGTGATGCTAAAAATAATGTTCACGTAAAAGAAGCTCTCGACAGAAGTGTATGGCGTCTTTTCTGTTTCGTGATGTTTTGATTGCGTTGCCTCTGAAACTAGGTTAAAAATTCTACAGGAATAACCAATTACATCTCAGTATTTTGAGATTTCTGTTGGTGTTAGGGAGTTAGCAGTAATTTTCATAATCAATATTGGTTTTATTTGCACTGTTGTTTAGACATTACAGTGATGGTATACACTGAGCTTTTAAAAAATAGACATCTATTTAGCAGCTAGTGTTAAACTTATGTGCGTGAATTCGCTTGACGAGCCGTGGTAAAAAAAGCTAGAACGTAAAAACCACCTGTACAGATCTTATCGTGTGAAGATTGTGCTAAGACTGTTCTTCAGCAGCCTCTCCCCTCACCACGTATTCGCTGGTGCTCAAGAAATCAAACTTCCTGCATCAGTGTGAAAACTTTCTAGATGTTTTGAACCAGTGAAACCTTCTAAACTCATGCCTTCTCTTAACACTTGGAAATACGGAAATGCGGATCAAAACACTTTGTTTGATTAAAGTCACTGGGAGGGATTTAGGATGAATGATGTGCCTGTAAACTAAGGAGACAGCTACATTTGTTGAAAGTAGATGCTCTGTTACTGCCCTAACTTGTTACTTTAGGATGCTTTAATATTTAATAAAAATGGAATTCTGGAGTATTGTGTGCTGAGGTAGGTTTTGTTTTGAAGGTTTAACTTTGGAAAGACAAACTTTAAGTGGCTTAAGCTGTGATAGCCATAAGTGGTGTAATGGTTCATTTACTAGGTTATGTCTTGGTGTTGCAGAGTCAAATTCCAGGCAGATCCACTTAAGTCAGAAGCTTGAGCCAAATTCATCTGAGGTAATTTTAAAGAAAAGACCAAATTGTTTTTTCTTGTAATGTTATTACTTCTCTGATACGTGATTAACAGAGCAATAGCTGCCTTTATAGCTGTGATTGCTGCCGCTGCTTTACAGCTCCTAGTGAAATACTTCTAAGATTTGAGGCATGTGTTGCCATCAGCTTTCCTCAGACCTGTAACAGATGCTTACAGACTTTATTAACAATCTGAGTTCCCACATCGGGGCTATCAAGAACTCTCACAAATCCGGATTTGTGATTGCTTAGCGCAGTCTGTGCTTTCAGTACAGTGGGACCACAGAAGATCTGTACTAATAGCTGCTGTGCTAACAGACTGATCTCTGAAGTTCAGTGAAGATTTGTGGCCTCTTGTTGACTTTTATTCTTTGCTGTCCTTTCAATGAGCAAAATGTTATACAATAATGATTGGGTGCTTAGCCCACTTTGTATGTAGTATGCTTTAACATCTTTGATTGCCTCTTTGAAAAATGAACCTTATTATTAGACTAGCTATGTTTGTCTGTTTCTGACTTTGCTTTAGAAGAATAGTCAAGATGAGAGTTGTCCAAAAGCTTCGTCTCCTTTGGAACAAGTAAAAACAGATTCTCCAGTTCTTGCTGAACAAGTAAGGAATGTTTGCTTGTTTTCGAAGTTCTCCAGTCAGGAGACTTCAGACAAAGGGGGGGCTTTGTTACAGCCACATACGTGTTGTAACACCAGCTTCTAAAGATGCAGTCATTTCTGTGGTGGTAGTGCTAGAATTGCCTAGGTAGAGTTAGGAATCTGTTATGTCCAACATAAAGGAATTTGAAAGGTCTGCTCTTGATAGAAACGTAAGAGTATATCCTTTTTCTTCTGAGAAAGAAAAAAATATATATGAAATAACTTCTAAGTTAATCATACTTTTAGCTTTAAATTCCTTCATGTATACAACTTGATTTGTTGATATTTTGCTATGGTGCTGGTGATAGTCTGGTATTGAGCCACTAAGCCTGTTTTAGTAGAAGTTGGATGTGCTCGGGCTCACCAACAATGCTGATTTAGAGTGATTTCATGTGATCTTTGTGTTTTCATAGAAACTGACAGAATGCTTACCAGGTGTAACTCCAACACCATCACCGGTCTTTTCTGAGGTGCATTTGCCTCCACCAGTGCCTTCTGTACCAGCCATTGTGCCAGCTTGGCCGAGTGAGCCAACAAACTATGGACCAGCAGGTTTGAAGAAATATTTATGTACATCAGAAACTAACCAGTTTTAACTGCCTTGCTAAATTAAAAATGCCTTCAGGAGATGTCTGTTTCTTATAGCTTCACATCCCAAAGGCAGTCACCTATGGGAATTTTACTCACTACTCAAAGCCTAGTGGGAGTTCTAGTGGATCTTTGATTACACACTTACATAGAGTTCACTTGGCTCCTTATCTGAAGGTGGAAGAAGGATGTGTACTCAACTCTCCCTATTTCCCCTGAGTGGGATAGCTCTGAGTTTTGACGGGCTTATTCTAAAGATCTGCTTAGAGTAGACCACGGTCAGCATATGGAAGGTCGGTATGTGTTCTGTGTCCCACATAATGAGTTTCTGATTTGCTAGGGACTCAGCTTGGGTCTGGTATGCCTGGAGCTACTGAGATCCATTTGGAGCTCATCTGACTTGCAGCAAAACCAGTGTAATGTCTCTACTGTGCTGTGCGTATTTCCTGATGCATGGAATTAGGTTAAATACAATACTGCTCGTTAGGTCAGGTGCTGTGTTTTATCCTGCTGTTGTGTTTCTGTACAAGAACTAGCCTTAGAATCATCACAGCATGTTACCATAATAATCCTGTCATACTTGACCACGTCCATTAGGAGTTGCATAGCCCAGCTAATCTCAGCTCAGATTCAGGATTGACTGTAAATGACTAGTCTGAATGAGAATTGCAAAAATCTGCATATAAGCTTCAGTTCCTGCCTTTTTTCTCCTCTTTTCTTCTGGTATTTGTGTGTTTTAAGTAAATATAGGAAGGATTGAGCCATTTCTAGAAAACTTAACTGTTTCACTCCTTTCTGAAAACATTTATTTTCTGCATTTAGCCAAATCTTCCCTTGTTTATAACTTCCTGTTATAATTTTCCCTGAATACTCTTTTTGTTATTTTCCTGTCTCTTTAAACTTGTTTTTCCTCTATCACTTTCTTTTGTAATCTTATGTAGTTAATGTATAATAAAGAAAAAAAAGTGTGTTTTCCCCTAGGTGTTCCAGCCCAAATACCTGCTTCTTCATTGATGCCAGCCCCAACAACGGGACCTGACTCTATTGTATCACAGGCTCAGGTAACATCTGCTCCAGTTGCTGGAGTTCCTGTGTCGATACAAGCAGTTAACCAGCCTTTAATGCCTTTGCCTCAGACTCTGAATCCTTATCAGGATCCACTATACCCTGGATTCCCTTTAAATGAAAAGGGAGAAAGAGCCATTGCACCCTCTTACTCCCTGTGCAATAATGGGGAGGACTTACCTAAAGGTGAGAAGCTGGAAGGTCTGTATTTTGTACCATTCTTCCCAATAGGCTTTCTTTGCTTTACAAAAGATAGCTTCTTTTGACACAGGCTAACAAGAGGAACAGTGATCTAATTATTGCCATTTCAAGATATAAAGGACAGGAGGGAATATTGCATAGAATTGTAAAGCTTTAGTTTTATGTTTTTCATGTTGCAGTTACTTTAAGTGGTTACAGATAGAAATCTGTTGTCATTGTATGGTTCCTATCTTGACCCACTGTGTCTGCGGGTTTTATGAATTTATAGGATTTTCTGTGGAGAACTTCTTCCTATATAGTAACAAAAGTACCAGACTTTCTGCTGTAATCAAAATGTTGGAAGTTGCTCAGCATTTCCTTACTGGCCTGTGCAAAGGCAGGTCTTAGCATACTTACAAATATGGAATGTGCTCATAAAGAACTCACCGTGTTTGACTGCATGGTGGCATGCATTTACAGAACTGTTCCTCTAAAATCTACGTTCAGTTTCATCAACTGTTAAACTGCTGTTGTGTTCCAGTTACTTTATTGTGGCCAAAAGAACCACAAAAACAAAAAAACCAAAAGAAAAACCAACAGCTCAAACAATGACATGCAAACAACAACTTAATACCTGTGTTTCTCTACTAAAGTTAAACTTTATGCAAGGATTAATTTCTGGATCAGATGAAGTTTTCATTGTCTCTTCTTCTGTTTTGTTTCTAGATAAGAATATTCTTAGATTTTTCTTCAATCTTGGAGTGAAGGTAACTCTTAAACTTATGTCTCTGTGTTTGTTATACCATCAAATCTCTTTACATTTGGTGGTAGTTCCAGTGCCAAAGATTGGTTGTTGCAGCTATATGCTTCAAGCTCGGTTCTAGATTTGAAATATTTTTTTTTTTTATCTTCTATTAACTGGGATCCCAGCAGCGGTCCATGTTGCAGTTCAACAATTATAGTCAGATCTGTCTCCTTCGAACCATGGCTATATGCAGTCCACAGAAATTGTGCTTTACAAATTCACAGGTAAACCAATATGAGCTTGAAGATGCATTCTTCTGGAAGCAGTAGATAGTAAAAGAGAAACAGCCCTCTGACTTTGACCATGTCTGGGTACTGGCAAAAACATCCTAGTAAAAATACCTGGTGTATCTTTTTCCTTGTGGAGACTGCGTTAAGTAACTGCTTGTCTGTCCTGTCTGCTCAGGTTAAGGACAATGTTCAGCACAAGTTACAAAGTAAATTTAGATTAGATAACCGTGTACCTAATGCAAGTCTTTTTTGTTTATTGGAAAACCCTTAAGTCATTAGCAAGTGTTTAAGCAGTGCTTGTTTTATAAACCTGTGTGTATTTGGGACTGTCCTTTGTATTATTCAGGATATAGCCTGTCATTTTGGGCTTTCAGCACCATCTACTGGCCAAGCTACCATAATCTAGTAGTCACGTTCTTCAGCGAGTTGCCATTTCTACCACAGTCTGGTCACCACCTTTTGGGTTACTCTGTGAACTGCTTTGGTCCCAGGTGCTGCCATCCTGTCACCTGCACTCCTCCAGCCGCTTGTTCAGAGTGATCTGACTAGTTCCCTTCAGAGGGGTCTGGGTAGGCTTCTCAGAACAGTTTGCTCCAGAGACTGTTTGTACAGATGGCACGTTAGACTGTGCCAGGTTTTGGACCTTACCCCATTACCTACTCCAACATTTTCTTGTGCCACCAGCGGCCTTGTGTGGCGTTCTATGTCACCTGACACGTATGTATTTGACACACTATGAGAAAAACATCCTACGGTGTTGCTCACAAGCTACCTTGACAGTACTGAAGTCATCCACCTCAGGTAGCAACCCCATTCCCTTCCCCTACTTCCATGTTAGCTGACTAGCATGTCATCCGTGGGCATGTTGTCAGAGTTTGTAAGTGTGGACTTTGTCTTGGTGCTCTTTTGTTGAGATTAACTATGCAGCAACTATGTTATCAAGTTTTCGTACTCATCATAACTAGTACTTATGTCAACTGTGTTTGAAAGGAAAATAAAATGAGAACATGCTGCTGAAAGCCCAGAAATTGTTCAGAATGGAGGGCTGCCACTGGAAACAAAATTACCATTACTTCCTGTAAATCAACTGTTTCAAAATGTTAAATGACTTGCATGCTGTTACCTGTCTACACATTCAAAAGACCAAGCACTTTTTTCTCCCCCCTATCTTGCAGGCATACAGCTGTCCCATGTGGGCACCCCATTCTTACCTGTACCCCCTGCACCAGGCCTATTTAGCTGCTTGTCGAATGTACCCAAACGTGTCCCTCCCTGTGTATCCGCACAACGCCTGGTTCCAGGAGGCTCCACCGACGCAGATTGAAAATGAAGCTGCACGACCACACAGGCACATTGCTATTCAGAGTGAGGCCAGATCCAATGGTCAGATGTCACAGGTTGATAGCAGATCGCCATCGCTGCCGCTGATCCTACCTACAGCTCAGGTGTCAGAAAGTCAAGGACAGCTCTGTGTAGAATCGGAGAACCCAGCGCAAGCCCTTCATGCAAACTATGATGAGTCCCTGAGGGGGAAAAATATGTACCCACCCCCATCATTTGGACACAATCACTTTCTAGGAGCTGTTCCAATAGCACCCCCCTTCTTTCCTCACTTCTGGTATGGGTACCCAGTTCAGGGCTTTATTGAAAATTCAGTAGCAAGACCTAATGTTGTCATGGCACCCGAGGACAAAGAGGCAACAACTAGCACATCTGCAAACGTGTACATGGCTAAAGAATGCAGTCTTCCACTTCCAGCTGTAAACTCTGTAGAGCAGCTTCAGAAGACTAACAGCAGCAGTGGCTCAAACACTGTCCCCTTCCCTGTGGCTGGTGCGAGTGGTGAATGCAGTGCCACCAAAGAAACTTCAGCTAGAGCACCTCAGTTGGAGCAAACTTGTACTTCGGCTTCTCCTGCTAAGCAGGCAACAGCTGGGCTGCAAAGTCGTTCTCCACAAGTACAGGGGGTTGAAAGGCAGGTGGTGGTGCCCAACACCACACCGCCACTGGCAGAACCACCAAAAAATGAACTGAAAAATACCATTCCCAGTCGTAAGGAGAAGACTGATAAAGTTAGAGATTCCAAGGGTGCTGGTAATCTACAGACAGAACACAGGGCACAGAGAACAAGGGAAGACAGCTCTGAAGATGAGAATGAAGTTTCTGATATGCTGAGAAGCGGTAGATCCAAGCAGTTCTATAACCAGACTTACGGAGGAGGCAGAAGGCCTAGACTCGAATGGGGTTATTCTAGTAGGGGAGGATACCAGTTCCAAAGAAACGAGGAAGCTTGGAAAGGCCCGCCCAGCAGAAGCAGAGAGGAAGGCAACCACTATCAGCGAAACTTCAGAGGGAGGCCATACAGGAATGACCGGAGAAGGGCAATGCTGGGAGATAATCAGAGGGGACACCAAGCATAGAATGAATGGATGATTGAAAATTTTCAGATGCAAAAGGTAATTTGAAGTAGCAGTTTGAAATCTTAATATTTCTTTGTAGTCAAGTACAAGGATATGTTTAACTTCCAGTGAGTAAAGACTATGAGGATACGAGCTCCTATCATTTTGTTTAGGGGATTGCAGAGTTTGGTTGGCTTAGCAGTTTTTCCGCAATGTCATATTAGGAAAAAAAAAAAAATAGAGGTTTAGTGTTTGAATTTTTTCACAAAGGTTTGAGTTTGTGATGTAAGAAGGGTACATACATTTACTAGGGTGACAAATTACAGCATTTGATGTGATCTAGATTCTGAAATTGATGGTAACATTGCACCAAATATATTTTAACATACAATGCCTTAGTTCTGAACTGAGCTAAAGGACTTCTCAGCCTACTGCACTGTTGTCTTTGATATGCTTCCAACCCAAAGGCCTTTCATCTCAAAAATCTGTCAAACTTGAATGTTCCTCTTCTGTGTGTTACATGTACGGCAGCCAGCTAACACCGTGTCTTAGGTATGTTGTATATAGTTCTTTTAATAGTCATAGGGTCTATTTTTGAATTCTGAAAAGCATTTATTTGATGAGATCAGAAACAAGCAGTCAAGAACAGCTGTGTATGGTTTGGTAAGAACGGCTGTTTCCACCAAGAATTCTTCATGCTGGTGTGAGAATGGTGCCTATGCCAACTAAATAATTACAAAGACAATACAATGTAGATGCTATGCATTTCCAAGATAATTCTGCATCTGTTACAATAGCAGAAGTTTTTTTAATGCCACTTTAACACTAATGCACTGACAAATCCTAGATATTTTGTGAGAAGAGATGCATAAAGTATGTTACTTTTTTTTGTTTGTATGGTTGAGCTACTGTTCAGTATTCTTTTTGTTATTGCACTGTTGATGCAAATTTGTGTTTTGCATGTACAACTCATTGCTGGAACTACTTTTTAAAAGCAAGATGGATAGTCTGTGTGTTCTGCTTTTCCCTAGACTTCAGAAGAAAGTGGCTTCTGTCTTATATTTTTACACTGTATCAGAGTTCTGATGCTGTTTCTTCTGACCCTTACAAGGATCTCTGCAGTGTTTCTGTTGCTCTTCCAGTTTGGATTTTCAGTTATCTAAACTCAAAGGAGTGCAGCGTGCAGTGTTCACACAGCCCTGCTCTGTAAAATTAACTGTTGTGTATATTTTTATATCTCTGTATATACAAGTGTAAGAGGTGATGGTACCCTTTCATTCATGTCTTGAGATTGTACACCCATCAGGAAACTTGAGTGATAGTAATGTGATTTCTTTTCAGATGCATGCGATGTATAAAACTCCTAATTGAAATAAATGTTTGTGTTTTCACTTTCTTTCTAAACTATATTTATGGATTTGAAACTGCTGTAATGATATTAAATACATGGTTTTATTCTGCTGGTACAGCCAGCAGCAGACTATAAACCAGCAGCAGTCAGCATGTGTGCAAGCTGCGAAATCGACTTAAGAGGTACGTAAACTGAATTTCTAGTTCTTGTCCAAAGTGGGATTTAAGCGCATAGCGGTGCTTTCGTTTTCTGCGATCTAAATACTTTTCCCTTCAGAGAAATAGTCAAGCTTCCAGGTTGAGAACTAAGCAAGTACTGGGGGATGTAACAGTTGAGTTCACTGTAGTGCTACTCAAACTCTCAGAAACAAGGCATGCTTTGTTGTATGCATACAGCCTGAAGCCTTACTCTGTTCAGCTTCTAAGAAGCTTCCTAAATCTGAGCTACACCGTGCCAACAGATGAGCTGCCCGACCCTCTTGGATAGGGAGAGTATACGTGAATTATTGTTTTGTCACGAGCTTTTATGTTGTGTGTTCTCCTCAGCTCTGTGTAGCTGTTTGCAGTACAGTGCAGGAGGAAGGTTCTACTGCCAACTTTTAAGTACCTTGGAAATGGTTTTCTTACTCAAAAACCTACTTTCTATAGTGTAGAGTTCGTAAAGCAAAGCAACTGGAAAATGTAAGTCAGCCATGAGCCTTTCTTTACTTATTCAGGTTTAAGTTAGTTACAGAAGCTTGAAAGGATTTTAGCAATTTCTTTATTTGATTATTCTCCTTTATCTAGGTCTGAGAAGATGCACAGGAACCAAGGACTAAAGAAAAGTGTAGAGATCCTTCTTTATATTGTTATAGGTAGTTTGGACTCCATCTTGTGTTTCTTTTTATAATATGACAAAAGGTGTGCATGACAGCCTAGAGCCATCCTGTAAGTAGTAGGTACACAGACACTGCTGAATTAGTGATTCAAGAATTTTTGCACTGTTATCACAGAAGAACTGTAGGTTTGGAGGATATTTATTTACGAAGCCCTCATACAGAGAGATTCAGCCTTTTTAAAATAAGATACAGAAGATCCTCTTTGACATTCTTGGTAAGTCTCCCATCTTGTACAGAAAAGCTTCAAAGATTTTTAAAAATTAAGAAGTCCAATCAGCACCTGGTACATCAGTAGAATGTATAGAATTGAAAACCTCCTTTAAGTTTTTGAAAAAGCTGGAGCCTCATTTGCACAATTTCAAGATGGTCCATTTTGAATTATAACACTGAAAATAGGGCTGTCACCAAAATATAGAAAGTGGCAGTTTTACTCAGACTAGAATTTACACTGCTACTGGTCTCAGATGTTACACACAGCACAATTTTAAGCTCCAAAAAGAAGTGTTTTAAAACCTGATTGAGCCTTCTTGTCCAACATTAGATTTTAATGTGCATTTCTATAGGCCAGTTACAAAAGATGCTCAGATTGAGTGTTTAGTCGTCCAAGAAAAAGTAGTTTCCACTCTTCTTTTGTTCCACATCCTTAGGAAGAGAAGAAAGGTCAACGTTAGTAGAAGTAGTCTTTGGCAGACTTGAACATAGCTGAAAGAAAAGACACTTAGCTGAATTTCTTTCTACTTATTACTCCTAATACTCGTTCCACGTGCTGTTTTCCAGCACAGCAAGATTAGCACATTAGCAGCCTTAATTTTGTTCCCTCTTTTAAAACCCAGGCTTACATTAAACAGTCATGGCTTATTCACTGTGGAGGTGCTTCTCTCTTACCTTGATTGAATTGAGTTTGTTTATTCTTGGTCTGTAGTTGTTAGGGTCTCTTCTGAACGTGATTTCAAGTTGAGATAAAAATTTATTCATTCCAGCCAAAAGAGTTTGAGGACTGTTAAAAGAGGTGAACGTTAGCAACGGTACACGCTTTCCAGCTGAGTTTTCAGACATTTCATACTCTACTGGCAGGGATGCCTGTAGATTACAGACAGCTTTGATTTTCATCCTGAGCTCATTGAGGTTGGGTAACTTATTTGATGTATGAGGATGGGGTACATTTTCAGTCAAAGGATGACCTGGGAAATAATAAGTTATCTTTCTGCAGTATTTCAGCACATCACTAGAAGCCTTCAGACTGCTTTGCATTATTTTTACTTCATAAACAGTTATATGTTGACACATAAGGTGTGGTCCTGGGGAGGATACCATCAAAACCAGGCTAGCTAGCACGAATGGAGACCAATGTGTCTACTTTATCTAGCTCACATTAAATACTTGATAATTAACTAGTCTAAAAGCCTGATACCTAATACTGTTGTTATTAAGATTTCCATGGTTTATGTAACAGCAACATTTACAATGTAATGTTGCTGTGGAGACTTGGGGCTTCCTCCTTTATTTACATAGATGCCAGAAACACTGTTGCTTCACTGCTTTCTTTTAACACATCTGAGTTATTTTCCATAAGCACACTCAGGTTAGAGTTAGCCCTTCATGCTTCCCAACTGATGCCCCTTACTTGTCCTCCTCTGACTGCAATTTAGTTGCTGTGCAGTTGATAGAACAAAGAAGACCAGTTCCTGAATCTTCTCCTTAATTTACTTTAAATGCAGCTTAAATTCCCATAGGCAAGGATGCTTCACCTCCTTATTTTTATTGATGCTCCTGAAACTATTTACTTGTAGTTTGTCATCTTGTATCTCACTAATTCAAATGAGCCTCTTACCTGTTTGCAACTGTGTTCTTGGAAGGAACGCCATCAAAAACAATCACCCGATCAGCAAGATACGTAGCCATAATAAAGTCATGTTCTACCACAAAAGCTGTTTTTTTAGCATGGAGAATGAAACTGAAACAGAAAGAAAATTGAGATACCTGAATGTAAATTTATTGTAAAACCATGGGAAACTTGAAGTATTTTCCCCACCACCTCTACTTTACCGTTTCATGACTCTAGCAGCCATTAGACGTTGTTCAGAGTCCAAGTATGCTGAAGGTTCATCAATTAGGTAGACATCTGCAGGTTTCCCCAGACAAAGAGCTAATGCAACACGCTGCAACTCACCCCCAGACAATGTCTGAACCTATTAAGAGGAGGGGAGAAAAGTGAGCCCTAGTTCTTCAATTTTCAACCCCTACTTGAATTAAAAATTTCAGTGTTGTCTCAGGCCATTAATACCTCTTGGTCAATGATGTTTTCTATTTGAAGAGGTTTCATTACGTCAGTTACAAACTGGGGGTGCGTATAAGCATCTCTTATCTTCTCGTGCAGTAGTTGACGAACGCTTCCCTATTAAAAGAAAATGTTGCCACTCCGGTTTCACATGCCTCACCGCAAGAACATAATAACAAAAAGCTCTTTTAATTCTATTCTAAGCATAAAATAATTCTGTGGATTAAGGACGTGCGTTTTGCAGCAAATACAGTACTTAATAAATAAGACTTAAACATACTGTAGATTTAGGACTGATCTTCTGTGGCTTGTAGCTGACATTTAGAATTGGGACCTCACCTATAAAAAGATAAAATTTATAATGAAAACAAGAGCCTTTCCAGTCTCTTCAACATAGGTTTCAACTGATGTATTAAGTAGTACCTCCTTCATCAGGTGTAAGTCTTCCCGCAAGCATTCGGATAAACGTAGTTTTGCCAGTTCCTAAAATAAAATCCAAGTTGCATATACTTGAGACTTTTGTAGTAACTTAGACTTTTAGCAGTTGAGTCAGTTATATAACATAATAAAGACTTAGTAAAAAACACATTTTAAAATCAGACTGCTTGGAATACTCCTATATTTACTTTAAGCAAATAGTACTCGTCTTTTTAATTTGGAAAAAAAAAAAAAAGACAAGTAAATAACATCTAAAGCTACAGTAGTCTAGATGTGTGGCAAAGCTCAGCAGGTCAATAATCATCCTGCCAATCTGAGTTCTTCCAAGGGGGTAACAAATAAAACAATGATATTCCTAACATTCAGTAACTTCGAGTTCCCACTATTTACAGAGCAAGTTCATGGCATGACATCTTCAACGCCTTCACTAAGAAACGTGCACTTCAACTGGACTTAAAACCAATCATTTAGAAGCCTGGCTCCCAGGCTGCAGAAAGGCTTTAGGGAACAATTAGGGTTGTAGGAAGCATTTCCAACAAGAATTCCACTTACCATTTTCCCCTAACATCACCATAATTTCAGAATCTGTGAATTCTCCAGCTACTATGGATAGTTCAAATTCTCCCATCTTTTTTTTCATTCCTGGATATTTGTACATACACATCTTTTTAACCTCTTCTTCATTAGCTGTCTCAGCCACTTTAAATACCAGAGATGCATCTCGAAACCTCAGGTTTTCAGTGGGAACGTAGCCATCTAAAAAGATGTTTATGCCTATAAAAGGAGAAAAAAAATTAAAAATGCCTAAAACAAAAGCAAGACAAAATAAATTTTAGTTCTGGGCTGTAAATTCCAGGCAGATAAGGACAAGGTTAGATTTTATATGGCACGTCATAAAGCCAACAAACCTATTATTTGAAAGTGTGGAAATGATGCAAATTCGATGAACAATCTACCTTGCAATACAAAAAGGCTACAGACTCTTCCTGAAAGACTGTAATTAGTACTGTGTGTAGGGTTTAGAGGAACCACTGCTTTTGGACCTGTTCTCACAGAAACATTACTAAATCTCAGTGCACCGTAGGTGGTCAGTTCAGTTCAACACCACATACCTATGCACTGTGCAAACCATCTCCTGCCCTATAAATAGTAAAGAAAGGGCCTTTTGTCTAACTCCGGTTTACAGAAATACCTGCACGTATCAAAATCACGTCCATAGCAAGAGACAAAAGACACTTCATAATTGAGGCTTTTGGACTGAATTATAAATTTGGTATCCTCAAAAATGGAAATTCTGTAGAAAACAGTGATTTTTTGGTTACCAAAATAACTACATAACAGAAAGAACACACATTCACGTAACAAATGGCCACATAGCTTTTTTCCTTCCACAGAGTTTTTGTATGTTTAAAAAGCAAAATATGGCAAGAATTACCTTCTCTTACGCTGAAAGGCATAGTAACAACACCATAAGCACTTGGCACACCATACAGGCAGCAGATAAAGTCAGAGAGATAATCTAACACGCTCAGATCATGCTCTACAACAATGATGTACCTGAAAAATACAGTCAGAGAAAGACTTTGATACTTCAGCCGCAAACAGGCTTGCATGCTCTTGCAGACACACAAGCTATCAACGTGATCTTCACATATTTATTACAAAATGTACCCCAATGCTGAAACTTTGACTACAGAAACTATGGGAAATAAGTTTCCAAAATGTGAAGGAATAGGATAGTACTGGCTTAGAATATTTTAAACAGGTATTAATGTACCATACTGAGAAGTCAGCACTTACAGGGAGATTGACTGACTTTCTCTTCGCTCTGTAAACAGTCACCTACTATTACAGTCTAGAAAAACACTGAATTTATATTTACCTGTCAGGGTTTATTAGGGATCTAATAGTAATGGCAGCTTTCAAGCGCTGCTTGACATCCAGGTAGCTCGAAGGTTCATCAAACATGAAGCTAACCCCAAAAGAAAGAATAAAGAGAATGTAAGCTTGCAACACACTCAAATCCAATACTAATATTTCAACCACTAAATGCGCAGAAATAAAGATTTATCATTACTTAGAGCAAAAATGACAAGCTTGTATGTAATGACACCTGCCTTAAATCTCTGATGAGTATAACATGAAATTGTTAAAGCTCTGAAGAAGTTATGTTACGAGAAGTCACCAATCAGTTAGGAATCCCAGACACTCAGTTCTGATTAAGCTTAAATTTAACACGATGTACAAACCCACCAATTCTAGGAGACTAGAAGAAGGACATCCTCTCCCCCCAAATCGAATCAAAACAGGAGTCAAAAAACGGCTCAGACTAGAGATTGTCTAGGTTTCCTGCTGCAGTACAGAGGAAGAGGGAAACAAGTTCCCAGAGGTGGGAAAGGATCTCCTTTCTGTCCCTTTCTTATTCAAAGATGGTTAAGTGAGGTACGCTGACAAAGAGCTACCACTCTGAAATTAGGTATTTCTGGTCAGACAACTTAAAAATAAAACAAAAAAACATATTATGTATGAAAGAAATTTTGGCCAATTTGGCAGCTTGGATCTAAGTGTAAAAATCAATCAGTATTTTGTTCCAATATCTCTTGCAATACATATAAATTAGAGGACCATACTCTGAGACAGGTTAGTAGAAGCAATGTGTAACAGAAGTAAATTAAACATACATATCAGCCTTCTGAATGCAAACAACTGCACAAGCAAATCTCTGAAGCTCTCCTCCTGAAAGGTCCTCAACATTTCTTTCTTTCAGATGGGTTAAGTCTGCAAATAAGAGGCTAATTTTAGATATGTTATATCAAACACAACAATTCATGTGCTTATTACCTACGTAAACAAGTATAATCACAGCAGACATCCTACACAGAGGAAAAAAAACAGAAGTAAAATAAGTAAGTATATAGAATCATTGTAACGCTATTCAGAATGGCCACAGGAAGTTGTGACTTCAGTGCAGCACTAGCTGGTTAATTTGCACAGCTGCTTCCTATCTTGCAGGAGGATTACATTCCTGTTTGCTTATCCACCATACAGTTGGTGAAGATTTCTTGCTCTAAAAAGAAACTACACTGCTTTTAAAATCATTTATTGTTAGACTTTGTTGAAAAGTTCTAACTTGCAGGAAAATCCAGTCCTCCACGCGTTACAGCAAGTAGGTAAAGCCAATATTTTCTGGTCAGCTTTATCAACAACAGATTTCAAGAAAATCCCAGTTTTACTAAAAAGTGGAGCACACAGACCACGCTTCTAGTGGCGCAACGTACCCCCACCTTTACTACCTGGGTCCACCAAAAAGAACCCTGTCGTTAAATTTGCAACACCCTAATTAACACCTCAATTTAGTTAGAAACTGAATTCAAAACACCTACAAAAATTAGAGGCTTGACTATGCAGCTGTTCTTATTATTCTCAGAAATCAGTATTACTCATTATAATTAGCTACACAAATTCTTTTGAAGAGTTTTTTTGTTGTGCTTGGATAATATTTTTCTATACACAATGCTTCTCACCGTACGAAATGCCAAGATTTTGCTTGAGTTCTAAGCAAGCAAAACCAGCAGATGATAGTTGGACTTTTTCCAGTTTTAAATTAAATGTTTTCTACCATGAAGGAGAAATTGCATTGGATTCTGTTAACTAGCACGTACCAATTAGTTTGCCTTTGACACTAAAAAGTATTATTGGCATTTGTTCAGATAATACTTACAGCAAGCACTAAAGCCTTCTACCAAAGCATCTTTACATTTTAGTTATTTTTTAAAAGATGGTATAATTTCAGCCAACCATTACATCAGCAGCACCTTACTTTTTTCAGCAAATACTGATTTTGCAAAATTACTTACCAAGCTGCTGACATACAACAGTTTGTGTCTTAGTTTCATCCTTTCTATCCAGAATTGATCCCACTGTTCCCTGAAAGATAAGCAATACAGACAACCCAACAAAATTATTTAAAGATTAATTATTTCAGACAGTAGTGAATTTTTCACATTAACAACTGCTTCTTTTTATGTGTAGGTTATTACGAGAAGCTCCCAGTTTTCCATTAGCTACTGGAATTTCTTACCTTTGCAGCTTTAGGGATCTGGTCCACATACTGAGGTTTAATGATAGCTTTTAGGTCATCTTCCAGGATCTTGGTGAAATAATTTTGTAATTCAGATCCTCGGAAATAAGTCAAAATTTCTTGCCAGTCAGGTGGATCCTGTGACAGAATTAAAGCCCATGTTTACACTTTTGATGATATATTTTAAATGGTATAATTTTAAAATTCCAATCAACACAGCAAATAGAATATGCTTGCAAGATTTTAAAAACAACAACAAAAAAACAGTCTGGATAAAAGCTAGTTACTAAATTGTTTTGTTGCCTCCACAAAGTTTCCATTAAGAAAAAAATAAACTAACTGCAAAATGGAGAGCAGAACTTGAGATTTCTTTTTTCTGGTGCACTGTCAGTAGCTCTTTCAGGAAAAAGCATCTTAAATTTGCACTTAGTTAAGAAACTGTACGAGTGAAACTACCTCATAGGGCAAAATGATGGTGTGGATTAGTGTAAATCAATGTATTAGTTATCTGACACAGCTAATCCAAAGGAAAAGGGCTGGACTGATGAAATCAACTTGCACAGAAGATAAAACGAAAGCTGGTCATCCTCTCTGCTTACAGCCAGCATTTCCACGGAAACAAAGGGAAAACAAGAAAAACTAAACAACAACAACAACACAAAATCAACACCTCAAATAATAAACAAAACAGAACTGTTCAACCCAGGGAAAAAAAATCCTTCCCTGTACAGTGTCATTTTGCACTGCATTACTCCTTTGAATGGTGCTCAATTAATTATTTTGATGGCTAACAGTATGGAAACAGATAACACAACCGTATTTCCAAACCAAGAAAATGCACACAGACGAAATGCTTCCTACATTTTAGAGCAGAAGTAACATGTAAGATTCAACTAATACCACGTGTTTCTGTGGTCATAATGATTCACAGGTAAGTCTGATTTTGGAAGTACGACAATTCTGTTAAGTACATTCAGAGAGTCAAAAGTTTTGCTATTTCTGCAATGCTACCACCTGAAACTAGAAGCCCACAAAATAATATAAACCAGACTCAAGTAAGGATAGAAAATATAGCTGAAAAGTTATTACTTTGTAGCTTCAAGTGTCAGCTGTAAAACAGATGATTCATTGAAATGATGCTCTTTCAGAAACAGATGAAAAGAGGCTCAACACCCATCACAAGGTGATGTGAAGGTGAGAAGGTGATAATCGAAGTACTATAAGAATCAAAGATTAAAAAAAGTCTAAGAGGATACATGGTGCTCATAGATACTAGAGCTGTTCAGACAAAACTCCAAAGTTGACCTAAATCCCTTGGTGGGGAACAGATAAGTTGTGCAACCTGGGGGGAGAGGAATTGGGGGCGTGGAGAGGAGTTGATTATTTTTTAAAAGGTGATACTAATAAACAAGCACCCCAAACCCAACAAAACAAACAAAAAAAAGAAACAGCCAAACACTTCTGTGTAACTTCAAGACCCAAAAGTACCTCTGACAAACATCGAGTTATATTAAAATTGTAATTAATAATTACTGCTCTACTCTTATTTTTCTTCAAAGATGCAATGAATCTGCAAAAAAAAAAAAAAATAATAATAAAAAAAAAAGGCCTCTTAAAAACATTCATCTACTGGGTGGAATAGGTCCTTGGGCTGTTGAGCGGTGAAGTGCAACTGTCTTTGTAAATTCTACCACATTCCTAATCAGGAAAATTCCATGAACTCATATAACCACAACTATCTATAATGCCAACTCTATTTTATGCTGATACATACATCATATTTTCCAAGATTTGGCTTCTGTTTCCCTGCTAGAATTTTCAAGGCAGTTGATTTCCCAATACCATTGGTTCCAACCAATCCCAGTACTTCCCCTGGACGAGGGATAGGCAACCTGTATGCAACACATTGATAACTTTGTGTTATTTTGATTCAGTGCTGTCATACACCAAGATTTAGTGCCAAAAGTATTACAACCTGATTCCAGATTTGCTAATTATTTGAACCCCCTTTGCTAACCTGCCAATACGTGATCCAGAAAAAATTAAGAACAGTCTGGTTTCTAAACCAGGGGCACTTATTCTGTAAAATAAGCACTAAAATTCAATTTCATTACAGTATTTTTAAATAAGAATAACAGTCATTAGTATTAAAAAAATGAAGCTACTGAGTCAATAACCATGAACACCTGTATATAAACATCCAGTTTAGACTAACAAAAACTTGAAAATTTCAGTCCTTTACATTGATCTGAAAAATAAAATACCTGTGAAGTTTGAAGGCATTGGCACAGTATCTGTGTGTTGTTTCTTTCTCCAGGTTGCTAGGTAAGTTAACAATTGACAAGGCTCCAAAAGGACATTTCTGTAAGTTAAACAAATGTATTACATTATCTGTGCACACAAACTATTTATTAACAAAATTCTTAATTTCTGTACTGCACAGCTAGCTGTGCTCTTAAATACTTCTAAAAGAATTTTCACAAAAAAATTACTTCATTGTCATTTCTGTAGTCAGCTTGCTCCAGAGAAAGTCTATACCACACATTTCAAATTAAAGCAGCAATTTAGACTGTCAGTCTATGATAGAAGTTACACAGCATATATGCTATAGCTCTCAAGAACATCTTCTATCGTTAGGTGTCTACTGCTACAAAAAACACCAACACACAGCGAAAAAACCCTCCTAAAACCACAAGAAAACCACCACCAAACCAAGCAACCAAACAAAATCCCAGCCACCTCAAAACAAAGCTACAAAGATACAACCCTCCTCCCCAACCTCCTCAGTTTGGTAACCTAACACAGTATCAGCAACAGCAACATTGGCAACAACAGTTAACAAGGTCTGATTATCCAAGGAAACAAAATTACTGTCTGAAGTAACAGTACACATTACTAAATGTAACAGCATAACAAAGAATTATCACTTCATGTAAAGCAGCCCAACTTTTACCTTGATGCAAATACCACAACCAATACAAAGTGTTTCAGAAATCCATGCTATTTTGCTCTGTGACGTGACTTCTATGCAAAGTTTTCCTGGTGATAAAGAATAACATTAACTCAAGAAAGTTTCTGATGAATCATATTTCTTGCTAGTACAATACATTTCAAAGAAGAACGTGCAGTCAATTAACAGGAATAAATTCTTCATGATGAGGGTGGTGAGGCACTGGAAGAGGTTGCCCTGAGAAGCTGTGGATACCCCATCCCTGGAAACGTTCGAAGCCAGGCTGGAAGGGGCCCTGGGCAACCTGATCTAGCAGGAGATGTACCTGCCCAGGGGAGATGGTTGGAACTGGATCTTTAAGGTCCCTTTCAATCCAAGCCATTCCATGAAACGATCCTATGAATAGTAACTGAAGCTTCAGGTCATCTAAAGACCTAAAAACTGGCATTATTGCTACAAATTGCTCACACTTTCAACGATATTCAACTTCTAAAGTTTTTATGAAAGAAAGTAAGAAAGAAAGAAAAAAACCCTCTAGCTTCTTCTTCAAGTTGGACATTACTTCGAACTTCTTCAACTGCTTACATACTTATTGAAGTCAGATCTCTTACCCATTCGAACCACAGGACAACTCTTTTTGCACTCCTGACGGCATTTCTTGGGCTTACACTTGTCATGGTTGACAATAGCAATTCTTGTTAACTTGTCTGCCATAATGCAAGGTTTAAGGTTACATGCATTCACCAGTTATGAGGAAGAGTGATGGGAGTCTTCCAAATCTTCAGGAAAAAAAGAAAAACCAGAAAGAACATAATAATTACTGACAGCGCAGGGAAGACTGTAAATATCTGAAATAATTACTAGCAGAGTTCAGAGATGTTTTTTTAAAAAACAAAATTTTTTCTTCCTTTTGAATACGAAATAGCAAACAGGGCAATAGACTCAGATACTAAAGTATAAATAATGGCATAGTCTTTAACATTTGCTTTCCATTCCAATTTCTAAGCTGTAAAATAAAATTGCAATTACATCTGAAAATGTGCTTACTTCTAAGAAAACCACACGACAGTAAGAGCTGAATCATTTCAATTCTATGCAATTTGTATCAGCAGCTTGAAGACTAACTGTGAAGGAATCCTGAAATACTTGAAATTTCCACACAACCTGCACATGGGCTTCCAAGAAAAGGATTTCGATATTTCTTACCAAAGGAATAATCTTCTCTTGGATGTCCAGTTCACCTTTTTCCCAAAAGTTTTGCAGGCTATTTACTACATAGAGCTATTGTATAAAGAAAAGTTATGACTTTCAGACTCCTAAAAGAAGTGAGAATAAAATAGGTGCATGGCATATTTATTACATTCAACTCTACTCTTCCTTAAACCCACCTGTAAACTTTAGTTAGAAGGAATACTATTACAGATACTATTAATACAAAAGAAAGGAAGAGACTGGCACCTTACAGGGAACAGAGATCAGAAATTAAGATGTTATTGAATCTTCAAAATCCATTATTATCATCCTTATGAATATTTTCAGTGCTTCCTTTTAGGAGTGGTAGCCTTACTCCTCTTTTCAATTCCCAAAGTATTTTTAATGCCTAAATATATTCTTGTCAGACACAATGAATGCAATCATTAGTCACACTTCCAACCTTATTGTGGCAGTCGCTGCTTTCATATTATTTTCTTTCATCTTTTAACTTGTTGCAAGAACCAAAAAGTAGTCTTAATAACATCACTGACACTATTAAAAATGACTGAATGTTTAAAAATGCTTATAAAAAGTGATTTAATAATTCCATATCATCTGGCCAGACTAACAGAAGAGAAACTGACTGACTCCATAGCTCACTGGTTGGTACGTTCATTGTAGACATGGAACAAAGGGTTTGCAATTCTCACTTGAACGTATTTTTCTTATGCAAGAAAACAAGAAACAGAAAGTCTTATTCTTACAAACTGGAAGGATATTTGACCACTTTCTATGAAATTGTGATAATGGATTTTGTCAGTGTTTCAGTGAAGACAAAGATACCTTCTTCAGGAATACATTCTACTGCTTTTTATGAGTCCTGCAGCCTGCAGCGCACAGAGTACCTGAAGGTGAACCACTCGCTCTCTCTCTTTGTTTCCCAAGGGCAGTGCCTAACCCACATGAGCCCCTTCTCCAACAAAGCCTGGGTGGCTGAGGACCCCGAGCAGACAGACCACGCTGTCTCCCTTCTGGGCAGTGCTTTCCCTGCTAGTCACCTGAGCTCTAACTAGCACATACAGCTACTTCTGTGGGTCTGAAGAGCAAGCTCCACCAGACAACCTGCTGCACTTCAGGAGCTCGCCTCACCTACCCAATCTCCCTAACCCGTGGCAGAGGCTCCTGTCTGAGCAGAGCAGGATGCAGGCCAGACAGGCTTCCCTTGCTATTCACCTCTCCAGTCTGGTGCTGAGCTTAAAGCCCCACAGGACAAGTGGGTGGATTGCTCTGAAAGATTACACCAAAATGGTTTCAAACATTTTTTGCCACCTACTTCAACAGGCCTAACCGGGTGGGGGGGGAGGCTGTAATTGGACTGAAGTTTATACTACTTACTATCCATCACTGAATCGATTCTTAGGTAACGCAACAACCTCAGCATTCTCTTTCTTCTAATGTCAGTGCATGTGAACATAACCAGCTGTAGAGCAGAGCTCTGAATGAAGCCACAACTCTAAGTGCAGCAAGCATGCAAAGAGCACTGGGGGTGGGGGGAGAAATGCACAACCTACAGAACAAATTTAACGTACTTACAGTAAGAAACATCATCATTTATTTCTTCTGTCTCAGGCATTACTCATATTAAAATTTAATAAATCAAGTCAACCCTGACAGGCAAGGACTGGTAATTGCTTTGAATTACACAGAACATACAAGCACTAATAAAAATTGTAAATGAAGACTGAAAGATCAGCAGAGGTGATTCAATTAAATGTTGTGAAGGAGAGAGCTGCGTTCAGAATTGAGTCATACTTCACTTACTTGGCAGGAAAAAACAGTTAATATTTTACTAAATTACATTGCACCAGATGTAAACTGAACACAGCGGACAGAAATGAGGATGAGCAGCATTTGTACTTTCCTCTGACAGTGCTTAACCTCGAGAAGTCTTTCTTGATCCACTGCTAATGGGCTCCATACAGCAACTCCGCAACAAGAACAAAAAATCAGAATACCCACAGTAAACTTAAATAAAAGACAAAAAGAGTCTGCATATGGGAGACTGCTACGTTTATAAGGGTCAAAGCAGAAACAGTGGTAAATAGCACAAGTACAAACAAGAATTAAGAACCAGCTTGTGCTTAAGGTTTTGACGTTTGCTTCAGAAACAGAAATGATGTTGTACAAGGTTTCAATAAGCCCCACGTGTAAGGGCTGCATTTAGTGCATCACAGCACTCCCAAGGTACAGCACGCACACGGCAATAAAGGCAAGGTTAACACGAAAAGCATCGGGTCAAACGCACTGACGCAGCACAACGGGTGGGCGTGTTCAGCCGCTGCCGAATCGCCTTAATTAGCACCCAGCCTTTAATGATTTCATTTAACATGAAGTGAAAAGCACAAATCCATTCGCTGGCAGCGACTCACATGGAAATTACAGCATTTTTCTTGTTCTGGGACTAGGAAATCACAGCAGAAAAATTTAAGTTAGAAGCTGGAAACAGGCACCGAAACGTGCAGGCGCAGCAGCCGAGCGCGCTGCAGAGGGGAAGCACTGCCGTGGCCCTGGAGAAACGCCCGGCCTCCCTGGGGCTCTTTTTGGCTTTGTTAAGACAAAAAGCAAACCGTACAACAAGCAGCCTGACCCTACCGCCCTGCCAGGCAGGGAACGGGGCTGGCGCTACCGTCGAGAAGCGCGGCTCTGCCACGCAAGCACTCACGCGCACGCTGCCTTTCTGGAGCCGAGGCCCCGAACACAGCTCTCCCCCGCAGAGGCCGCTCCTGCGTTGAGAGAACAGCGCGGAGCTGCACAGACCCTCCCTCCCCCCGAGGCTTCCGGCGGGGCAGGGCCGCGCGGCGCGGCTCCCNCTTCGCCCGCCCACCCCTCTGAGGCCGCTTACCAAGAATCAGGGGCCAGCTCGCGGGCCGGGCTCAGCGGGACGCGGCAACCGCCAACCGCGGGCCGGGCAACGTGCTCCCGCCGCCACCCGGCCAAGATGGCCGCCGCCCCCGCAGGGCGGGGCCTGGGCCATGCACCATAGAGAAGAAAGGAAGTGAAGGGAGGGAGGGGGACTCACCATAGAGAGAAGACAGCGGACAGAGAGCGGCGCCTCCGGGCAGCGGGAGGGGCGCAGGCGCGGGCGGAGTCGGGGACGCGCCTGGTGTTAGCGTCATCTCTGAGTGACGCCGCCGGAAGCGGCGCTAGAGGCGAGGGGGGTGCCCGCGGCCCAGGCTCCGCGCCGCGATGTGAGGGGGCCCTGGGCTGCCGCGGCCCTGCCCCTCCGCACCGGCTGCGCGCGGGCACCTGCGCTCCGCCCCCGAGTTCCTCTTTTGAACCGCGCTCGCGCGCCCCGTGGAGCTTTGCGCGTGCGCGGCCGTTGAACGGTTGCAGCCGACCCGGGGGCAACGGGCGCCCCCGCCTCATAGCTCCAGGGACCTCCGCGGGACGGCCCACTCGTTCTTTCCTCCTCGTCCCCCTCCGGCGGTGCTGAGGCTCAGGTAGGGATGTGGCTGCCCGCTGAGGTGGCGGTACGGCTGGGGCAGCTGCGCGGCGCGGGGTCTCCTCAGCGGGGGGAGCGGGCGGGAGGGAGGGAGGGGTGCGCGGATGCCTGCGCACCCAAACGAGCGCGAGCTGGGGCTGGGCGGCCCTCGGGAGCCGCTGCGATGGGTGTAGCGCCCTCCGGGAAGGCCCGGCAGGCACACGTTGCTGAGGGGCCTGAGGGAGCAGCACGGCATGTCAGGCTGCCCTCGTCCCCTGGCACCCAGTGCTGGATGCTGTTGGCTGCCTGTGCTCGGTATAAACCGTTTTAAGGAAGGGCTGATGGTTCTGGAAGCCTGAGCTTCTATAAAAATACACTGCTAAGAATAGGTTCGTTAGGGATGGGTGTGTGTATGAACATTAAGGATGACTAACGTAGTTGTCTTGATGTGCGGTGTATTTTTAGTTATTTGTATACGTGGTTGTCACAATGGGAAACTCACAATTTTTGCTAAAATAAAGCAATATAGTAAAGGCAGAGTAAAAACAATGGGCGGTTCAAACTGCATTGAGGCGGTGCTGTGAGGGGTCAGGTGCACAGGGTGGGTGCTGGAGTAGGCTGCAGCTGGGCGCTGCCTGCTGTCGGTACACTGACAACTGGGAGCTGGACTTGGTGATTTGTGGTTTTGACTTGAGATCTTTAAAGGCCTTAAAGCAACAAGGGCACATACACAGTAAATGAGAGTGGGGAAGAGAGACTGTGAGGTAAAAAGACTGGTACAGCATAAAAATAAGGGAATCTAAGGCAGGGAATCCCATTCCCTTGGAAAGAATAAAGAGAAGAGTTGCATAATTCTTGGGTCTTTCAGAAAGTCAGTGCTGCCTTTGTTCAGCTTTAATGGAAAAGTTTTAGACCCTTCCTAAAAGCGTATATAATGATAAAATGGGAACACAGTCATAACAATAATAACAATAAAAGCTAGTTAGATAAGAGAGATTGAGGTTGGCAAGAGCTAGTAAAATGTCACCCTAGTATGTGGAGGGCGTTAGCTGAAGTGTTTTCTGCATTGTAGACATTCTACATTGTAGACACAGATTGCATTTGTGCAGACTGTGCGTTCCCCCAAGGCCTGGAGAGATTCAAACCTGGGATTATTTTTAAGAATGGAAACAGGTAATGTGAGGAAATAAAGTATCGGTGAACCTGGCTTCTGTCCCCGGAAAGGCTCTGGAGGGGTGAGCTGGCAGCAGAGCTCAGTCAGTAGAAGATGGTTTCAAACCACATGTGAGCAGAACATGGGATTGTTTGGTTTGTTGACAATCTGAGCCAAACTCTTTTATTTTAAACGCTAACTAATACAATTAATGAGGATGCAGTTTAAGTGATTTTTTCCTGTGTTTTGTGGGGTTTCTGCAGTTTTTTGGGTTGACTCTGTTAAAAACAAGCTACTGAAGTGTGGTCGGAGGTAATTTCTGTGAGATCTGCATACAGCTAGTCAAAAATCTGATTGTGAAGCTGACTTTAAATACATCACTGTTGGGGATGCTGCAGAGTGTCCTCCTGGGGAGTTCTTTTCTGCGTGTACTTTTATTGTGCTTAGTGACAGACGCCACATATGTATGTTGCCAAGTTAGGGGGACTGCGAGCAGTGTGTGGGCTGAAGTCAGGATACAAAATGCTCCTGAGAAGACAGCAGATGTGATATTGGGGGAATCAGCTCAAGAGAGACAAGAACTGAGGGAGAAGCAGAACACAGGACAAAATAGAGAAGCAGAATAAGTGGGAAGAGTATTACAGAACAGTAAACAATCTCTAAGAAGCATTTGAATAGTATTTAAGGAGAAGAAAGGTGATTGCTCTGTTGAACCAGGGGCTTTGCTAAAACGGCATGCGCATTGTTCAACCATAGTGTGTAGATCTTTAGACCCTGCAAATACATTGAGTTTGAGACTCTTTTTTTTGAACAAAACTTGGAAGTCATAGGCACTCCTCTAGAAGAGGAACAAAGCGAATTTGATGGGTATGATCACATCTGTAAAAGGGTTGCTACGTAAAGGTTAGTAAGAAAGTAGTCTTAGAGTTCTCTGTAGAACAAATGAAGAAGTCATGCCTCTTTTTAGAAGATAACATGTGGGTTGGATGTTGAAGCAAAACGTTTGGCTTGTCGGACTAAACACGGAAGCTGGCCCAAAAGACGTCGTGGAGCCTCTTGAGAAAACTGCTTGGCAATCTGCAAAATTTTAATTGAGCTTAGATATGTGTGGAATCTTAACAAAAAGAATTGAGATGGAATCCTTCTGTCTCCTCTTCAGTGCGGTGCAGAAGAGTAGGTGGCTAGTGGAGGGTGTGCTTTGAGGTATGCACCTTTTAAGTGTGTCTGCCACTGCTGTAGTGAGAATTACCTGTCTACTTTGTGAAAGGTAGAATCTTTGAACTACTTAAATCCACTTCACTGTGTTTATAAACCATTTTTTTTGTTAAACCACCTTTAATGACTGTTATTTCATGGAGAGGTCCTCCAGAAAAGAGCAGACGTAAAAAAAAGAAAATGCTGAGGGCTGAAGAACATAAGTGAGAGGCGGGAAGCTCAGCTTTCTTGTCCTAAGGGAAGGAAGTGCATACCATACACTGGAAAGTAGCAAAATCAAAGGGTGACATGAATGTGTTCCCGTTATAATTAAAGAAACAAAGCCTCCTGATGATCTTTCAGAATAAGCGGATTGGAAAATCAAAGATGTTTCCAGCCTGTACGTCTATAGATGCAATGTGTCTTTCCATTTTTCAGCACATATCAAGGAGAAAGGCTCCCAGACACACTGCTCATTTTTTCCAAAGTGTGGGGAAAAAACACAGTTCTCATTCCATTGTCTTCTCGGGCTAAGATTTTTTTCTTAATTTGATTTCATTCAGATAGAAATGTCATTTTATTTTAGTACAAATTATTTGTCTTGCCCAAAACATGGAATTCGTACTTGTGCTAATAAAATGTCAAAGTGTTCATTGAGTGAGTTGGCCTGTTACTGTTTTATTTTTCCTAGTATTCTATCAGCTCACTTGCTTTCAAAATTCCTTTCTATTTGGAAGCTTCAGCAAAGTTATTTGGAACATAGTGTTACTAGGCTGGTTAAACAGAAGTTCAGTCATGAAAATCGGACACAATTCAAGTCATTAGTTCAAACACAAACATTTTTCAGGTTTTCATACCACAAGTGCATGATTTGTGACCTCAAAGCTCTGTAAACCAGGGCAATGCAAATGGTGGCAACACTAAGTTGCTTAGTACTTCTCTGTATGCCCTAGAGCTTGTAAGAAACCTGTGTTGTTGTCTCCAGGGATTCTGAGTGCTTTGAACTGGTAGATTATTTGACTTATAGAGTCCAGGAAAATAGTCTTTTCAATGCTTACTGAACATTTTTCAGATTTAGGTTATTAGGACTAAAGGTATTTGTTGTTGGATAGCTGCAAACTGTTATGTAAATTTTCTAAGCTAGTTTTATACTCTCAAAAGATGAGAATATTTGTGACATCGTATTCTATTGAAGCCACTATCAATAATTAAAGTTGTCCTAAGTAGTAACCAGAGTAAATTATTTCTGTTATGGTATATAATCTGATGAAAGTGTTAAAACCTGTTAGGTTTGTGGTGGTAGCCAATTTGATAGAGAACAGCTGCATGGTAAACGGTCTATTGTAAACATCTGATAAAATTTTTTAAGGAGGGATAGCACAATATTCAAACAAAATGGCTAGCAAAGGTTTATGTGCTAGTGTCTACTTAGCCATTCCTTTAACTAGAGTGTCTATTTTCTGTTAATACTATTTCATTTTTGAACACAAGTTTTGTAGGAAAATCTACAAGGACAAGGGCTTGAAATGATTTTGTTGCATGAGGTGTTCATTAGATGTCCTTAGGATTAGTATCTCTGAATTCTATGAGCATATATGTGGTAGAATAGGTGTGTACTACTCATCTTTCTGAGATGATGGTTGTCTTTTGCAACACTTAATGTTGTCAGGGATTAAATTATACTACATGTGTAGTTATTTCTTCAGATTTTTTATGGTAAACAGAGCTGCAGTCTTGTATCTGAGTGAGTTACAAGATAAATCAAAAACAAACAAACCCCTCGAAATCTTAACTATTTACAAAATAAAAAAAAAATGGAAGAGGCAATAGAAAATCGTTGGTGTGGGCAAATATATACTGCAAAATTCAGATTTCTGATATCCCACAAAGAGCTTTTAGCTGCAGAGTTACTGCTGCATAGACAATCTTGGTTTTGTTTCTAATCTATGTTACTTCTGTAGTGGGTAAGTTCTGGGTTATGTGGGTACCAAACTAGTTCAGTATCTGATTTGTTATCTAGGAGGGGTACTGAAAGAATTCTCTGTGATTTTGCAAAGCATAACATGATGTCATGCATATAAGTAGAGGATTAGAAGTCTAATTCCCTGACTCTTCAGTGCTTTACATTTAATTTTGGGCTTTTAATGTAATTCCTTGCATGGAACTAATCTATTTGGAATTTTTTTTTTTTTTTGGGAAACAGAAGCCTTTTAAGCTATTTCCCAGGAAGTAGTAAGGTGCTTTGTATTATACGAAAAACAGCACCATCTAGTATATATGACAGTAGTCTAGATGTGAAACAACGTGATTATTTGAGCAGTGCAAGTCACAGTTTAGTGATTCCAGATGAAGTTGTGGAATTGAGGAAATAGTCTCTGGATGCATGTGGCAATAATTAGTCTCTACCAAATTACGGACTACATAGTTATTAAAAAATGGGAGAGTTTGAACAAATTATCTCTAGGAGAACTGGCTTGCTCTGGCTTCTGAACTTGTAAATTAAGGTTACTTCCCTCCCCCACTGTTATTTAAATGAAGTTGTGGTGCCAGACTTTAAATCAACAGGGATAATTTATCATCACTTAAAAAACAACAAAAAAAAAAAAAAGCAGATCTGAAACCCTAACATGCGTGTTATGTGTGAAAAGAATGATGCAAGTACAATCTCATGAATGTTTGCAGTGCACATCAAACTGAGGCACAAATTCTTGCATCTGTGTGGAACTGTATGTATTTATATATGTCTGTGGTAGTCTTTAGAATATATAGGTTATACAAATGTGAGGCCAAAGAATTGACACTTTTATATTAACAAACACAGTCCTTTAGTTTTCCCCTCAAGCTAAAATCAACTGATTTGTTTTCTTTTATTAGAAATGACTACCCCAAACAAGACACCACCTGGAGCTGATCCAAAGCAGTTAGAGAGGACTGGTACTGTTAGAGAAATAGGCTCACAAGCAGTTTGGTCACTTTCATCCTGTAAGCCAGGTAAAATGAAAACAAATGATGTAAAAATTCTATGTAAATTTTGCTACCTAAAGTAGAATATTGTGCGTTTTGATAAGAAGTTGTACATACAGAATGTAACAGTACATCTGCTGTAATTTAAATTGTATGAGGAGGTGTCACTGCAGATAATTTTGGCCTAGTTTATATTTGATGCCATTTGAAAGTTATAACTACATTAGAAATCCTACAGTGAAGAAATATCTCATATTAGCAAAACAGAGCAGTTACTGATTTTAAATGTTTTTTTACTTGCACAGTGAACAATCTAAACTGTGTAATTATTTCTGTAGTTTAGCATTTTGCCCAAATATCTTTTATTAGCCTGTATTGTTTAGCAAATGAGACAATTCATGCATCTAGCCAACCTAAGTGCTCTGTCCAGGCTTTGTGTAGGTTTCTAAAATCCTGCAAGTAAAATGAAACCATGGCAAATGATACTGACATGTAATTAATGGTATCTTACATTTTCTGAAAATTTCTGAAAATTTCACTTAAAGTGGTTGAGTTGCTTCTTCAGAAACATCTGTTGGGAATTGATCAGATATCTTGCTGCAGCCTAGAGCCAATGATCGCTTTGTCATAATATTGTTCTCAGGCTGAACATCTTTGGTCTAGTATCCTAATATCTTTTATTTGGAGAAAAATATTTTATGGCTCAATCACTTCAAACAGAGTAAAGGTAATTTTTTATTGCACATACTGTTAAACTAAAACTGCAGCTTTTGTAGGCAATCTTAAAATAATGTGATTAATAGAAAGATAATGAGAGAATGGAAAAAAAAATTTGGAGTTCTTTCTTTAAATGTGACAGCATTAGCATTTAGGAATGTTTTTGGCATCTAGTGCTTATTTTAACTACTAACTTGAAAATGTGAAAATACTTCAAGAAATGACTTGTAAAAAAAAAGCTATCTTTGCGAAAATTTTCTAGTAGTTGGTCTTCGTTAATGGTTCTCATCAGCAGTTTGATTGTAGAATGTGTAGAAACATGTAACCATTAAGTATTGTTCTTGCAGTTACAAGGGCTGCTCCAAAGGCAATACCTCCTATTTTATTCTGTTGGCCCACAATGTCAGAGGCGGATGTTGCTGGGATGGCAGTAGAGGCTGAACCTTCCCACCAATATCCCGTTCCATGTTGTTGTCGTGTGACTGATGGCAGCAGAGGGGCAGTCTGACCAAATGGCGCCAAATGACATGGAAGTGCAGATGGAGCAAAGGTGTGAAGTTCAGTTCCTCCATGCAGAAAAAATTGCACCCAATTGACATTCATTTACCCTTGCTGAATGTTTCTGGAGACCAAGCAGTGGATGTGAGCACAGTGAGGGGTGGGTGGTGTGTCTCAGCAGTGGTGACAGCGACAGTGGGGCACCTCCACTGGTGCAGTTTTTTGAGTGTGGCATGCAGGCTCTTGTGCATTGGTGGTGAAAATGCATAGCTGCTGTGTTGAAAAATAGTGTTTTGTAGCTGAGAATATTCTCTATCAACTCGTGTTGTAGTGCTCTTTGTATCTATTGTAATTTCCATGGAAAATAGGAGGCATTACTTTCGGAGCGACCCACATATTTTGAATAACTTATTACGATTTGGAATATGAAGAGATGTTGAATGGTTATACACCCTGAAGACTTCAATAGGAGATAAGACCATAAAGACTAGTACTGAGCTTTTATTGATAAGATTTTAGTTTTGTCAGTAGCACAACTTGAATATTTAGAGATAATTCTTTAAAGCTTAGAATACATATTTGTTTAGAAATAAATAAAAACAGCTGTAAAAAAAATATTTGTGATGTCTCCATCACAGAAAAAGAATATTCACGACTGTCTTCTCTTTTTCTTAGGATTTGGAGTGGATCAGTTACGAGATGATAATCTGGAAACTTACTGGCAATCAGATGGATCACAGCCTCATTTGGTAAACATCCAATTTAGGTAATAAAAATGTGTCTTTATGAGTTAGAGCGTTCTGTATAACTTTGCGTTGATGACTATTCTCCACGACTGGAATTTCAGAAGTGCAAGGACTCTTGTAGTAATCCTATGTTACCAAACTGGCAAAAAGCCAGTTAAAGAACATTAATAAAAAGGAGTGTTGGAATGATGTTATGGCCATGAAATCTCTAAATGAGCAACAAAAAGGAATCATTAATAGTAGACCATTTGTGTAGCAGTTTCATGTTTACCTATGTAAGGTGACATTTGAGTCCTAACATTTTCTGTCTGTGAGTGTAATTTGAAGGGTAGTTGACTGCTTTTAAAGAAATTTGTATTATTTAGCAGCTGATTACCTGAAAAACCTTTTCTTGTTCTGTTCTGTGACCAACACAACTTGCTTTAAGATGCTTTCAGTCCTTTAGCTGAACTCTTAGGATGTGGTTAGACATTAAGTCACCTGGAGGACTCTTGGTGTAGTAGTTGAGCCCATATTTGATAAGCTAAGCATACATTTCATCATATACAAGTACTTATTTAGCATCTTGACTTTTTATTGTCATTCTTGGTGTAATGACATTTCTGAAGGTAGACAAAAGATAACAACGAAAGCCTACTATGTGTGCATCACTTAATGGACAAAAACACCTGGTTGCTTTAACAACAAGGTTCTTATTTATCAGTAGACACTTGCGTTAAGTTATAGCGACGAACTCTTCCAAAATGATTTTCATTGAGTTGCTTATGTACTTTTATTGCTTCTTGCAGAAGAAAAACAACAGTGAAGACATTATGTATTTATGCAGACTACAAATCTGATGAAAGTTATACTCCAAGCAAAATCTCTGTCAGAGTAGGAAATAATTTTCATAATCTCCAGGAAATCCGGGTAGGTCAATGATACTTTGTCTTTTACTTCAAAATAGTCTTCCTCTTCTTAGGATATTTGATGTGGCAAAAATGTTTTTGGAGGTGAAATATGTCATTGTTGGAGAGGAAAAAATGTCTGCATTTACTTCAGTATTTGATTTTATTTATTATTCTGTAAACCCATTAGGTTGCTTTTCCAGGTTTTGTTTACCAAGATGGTTGTAACAAGCTTGGTATAATTCCTGTAATAAAGAATGATATTTTCCAGAACAGAGCTATGTGGAATTTCTCAAACTTGAAGTATCTGAAAACCCTGTGCACAACATACATTCACAGGAAGACTTAACTAAGTTAACTACTTGTGTTTTTAGACTTCGAAGGGGAAAGGGGAAGGAAAACAAGCATGAATTTTTCTTGAAACAGTTGTTTAAGGGTTGATCTTTCTTGGGATCAGAATTTAAAACCATGTACTTGAGTAATGGTTCTGTATGGTGTGTAAGTACTGTAGTGGGCGGGCAGTCAGACAATATTTTTGTCTCAACAATATGATGAACAGTCCAACTTCGATTTCAATAGCTCTGGTGTTCAATGCTTAAGATTTTGAATACGGCATAGATTGGTAGTGTCTTGTTAATATCTCTTTATTTACAGGAGCATAGTTGAAACAGTATTTTTCCATGGTGGTACTTGTAGTCCGAAAAAAAGTTTCTTTGGAAGAACCACTGAGATCAGTGGTTTAACTTTTAGTTGTGTTTATATACTAGACTTTTGTAAATAGTAAAAGCAGATTTAAAATAATCTGTTACTTCTGTAGGAATTTGCCTTGTATCCTACTTCTGTAGCAATCTGCCTTATGTGGCAGTTATTAACCATAGGAGAAGGATCAGCAATGACTAGAGAAGGGATGTTAATAGTAGTCTGAAGTTGGACTTCTGGACTTCTCATTGTTTCTCTTTTTGTTTTTCAGTCTCTTTAGTCCCAACAAGAACAACTTGAGTAGAATGCTGTAGATAGAGTGGAAATATAACATTTAGTAAGCACGTGCCTTTACTGTGTTACGCTCTACATCCTTTCTCAGATTTGTTCTGTTCTTTCAAGTTTCAGACAAATATGCTTTTATCCAAAATCTTACAAGGAAGTGTCTTGAACTCTTTTGAAATACTCTTCTGTTAAGAAATGAATCATCGCAGTACTTGAAGTGTCTTTCATCACAGCATGTTCCATCTTTTTGTCTTAATTACACCATAGCGATTTGGGAGTTTCACCTAGTTCAACAGTAAAACCAAAATTATCTTGCATTAGTCTACTGGTCTGTTTTGTGAGTGTCCACTAGATGTCATTGTTGTCCTTTATAATCAGTTTCTGATTTTGTGCCTGTAGTCTACTCTTCCCATGATTAAGTGATTGTCCTTTTAAAATGTTTGCTGCAGCATCTGCATGTAGCCTCAACAACATAAGCTTCTTATAAAATGGTGAACTTGCACTTTTGAGGGTATATGTGTTGAAGTTGTACACAGTTAAGGTGTATTTGTAGAAGTATTTTGAGCTTGTGCTGTCGGTTATAGGCATATTAGCCTTCAGTGGTTTCTTAGGAAAATACTCAGTTTTTGTTCTTGTTAAACACAATTCTGTACATAGTATGTTCAGTTCAAAAAAAAAGGCACTTGTATGTGAAATGCATGTAGTATCTCTTGTAGCATATTAATGTGACTTTAATGTTTTGCATGAGAGCATTGATTGTTTTGCATACCACATGCTCATGTTTTTCCTCAAAACTGAGAAGAAAATGTGGTCAAGCTGCTTACTAGAGTGCAAAACTTTGTTGTAAAATACTGATGGCTCGTTCTGTGGGCACTGTAATGTTAGATATTGCCATCAGCTTTCGTATTTTCTAATCTGCTTGATATTCGAAATGTATTTCTGAATTTTTTTCAATCCTGTAACAACTTTTCTTCAGCCTCTCTGACACATAGATTATTAAAGCTGTGTGAACCCTTATGAGCTCTTTAGAGAAATCTACTTAATTTTACAATGGTTCCATCGGCTTCAGAATTGATTACTGGGTTGAGAATCCAACTAAATAATTTTATATTTTTCCATGGATACTTGCCCAGCTTGTAATGTCTAATGAAGTCCTGTGATGCTTTTTGAGACAATGCAATATGATGTTAGGCTTATCGATAGGTTTTATCAATATAATATGAGCTTTAGATTGTTGTCTAGTCTGTAAGAATGTCCTCTTTTGGAACTTAAAATGAAATTTTCTCAATATAAAGGAACAAGTAGTTTGTACCCAATCCTCTGGTGAGAACAGATGTATCTGGCAGTATTATACTCTTGCTTAGCTGGAGGAACCACAGTTGAGATGTGTGTGCAGCAAGCCTTCTCTGACTTAAGTGGCTTTTTATCATGCTGTCAAGTTTAGAGAGCAAATATTTTCTCATTCCCTGTCTCAGTTCTCCTATATAATGGTACAGATTATTTTGCATGGATGAGACAGTCTATAGAGGCATTTTTGAAACAGCATCGGAAGTTAAGTATGAGATAAGTTACTACACTTTGTCACAACATGAAAATAACCCGCTGTTAAGGATGCGAGTGAAAAGTCTGTAGGAAATTGCTGGTCTCCAAATCATGCTCGTCTTGCTAATTGCCTTTGTACCTCTCTCAAAGCATTTAGGTCATCAGCAGCTCATCTTATCATGAGAAGATTGTTATGATGCTAAATTGAAGTAGAATTTGAGGTTATATTCGCCTAGTAGTTTCAGTGGCTTCTGCTGTCAGCCTGTAACATAGTGACTTCAAACAGTAGAGCAAGATACCTGTAAACTCCGTTAGTGCTAATTCTACATTTTTTGGTATAAATGATATTCTGCTAAGATGTGGGACAGACTTTGTGAGAATAATCGTTACTGACTTCTCGTATCAGTTCATACTTGAGAAGATGCTAGTGTTTAGTCCCAAAATTGAAGTTGCTTCAAGAGGCAGAACCTGTACAGAAAAAGAGGCAAAGTTCTCTATTCTGATGTGCCTTATAGAGGACTCGAGTAGAATATGATGTACGTGTCTTGGCAGTAACTAGAGATAAAACTGGAAATGTATAATCCATCAGGAGTTTGCTTCCAGCATACTTTTTGGACTTCGCATGATTTCCGATTTGAAAGATGTTTTTCAGTTGTTTATGTAGTTCAGGGTAAGAAACACAATTTGTGATGGCACCAAACTATTGCTATTGCAAGGCGTTGCTGTGCACTCTCTGCTTTTCCTAGTCCGTAGAGGTAGTAATAATGCACGACTCCCATGGTTAACAGCCCCTATAGATGCAATGATCCATTGCTGGTCAGTGATGGATAGCTCTTGTGTGGGAAGAAGATGCTTAATCAGTGACACTCCTACCTAGCAGACTTTGCATCAAAGGATGATACAAAATATTAAATGTTGCTGTGAAGAGACGTACTTGAACTCAGTTGTATGCTTTTCTTTTGGAAAAGATGCAGACTTAACCTTTTTATGATGACTCAATTCTGGAGATTATTTTGAAGACTCAGGTGAAAACTCTGTTACCTTGCTATCTTTGCTAGCAAGTGTTCTGTTGCTACAGTCTCTTGCGTTTTCTCAGGCAGAATAGCTGTCTCTCACTGAATAGCTGTCTGCTTTGTTTTCAGTTTTTCTAACTCTTCTGGTTTTGATTCATGTTTTGTAGCCTCCTGTTTCAGGCCCATAGCAAGTACAGCCATATCCCTGGTGCAGTGGTATTTTGGTCAAGCACCACGGACAGGGACAATTCTGTGCTAATTTAAGAGATTCTGTGTTACAGTAAGAAATTGATGATAAGAAAAATACCCAAGCTGAGGGAACTTTGCTTAAAGACGGTTAAGGAAGTCTGGGCTCTATTGTCATCTCTTTGCAGCTTCCACTGACTGCCGCTGACTGTAGTGCGGAGGCTGGATTTCTTTAGACACTTCCTGAAATTCCCCAGCTGCCGATCTCAGCCTATTTCCTGTATGTGAAGTGAATATAAAACAAGGAGATGTGAACTTGTCGTAGTATTATTGCAAGCTAATGAATTAAGGAGGTATGTTACTCATGAGTTTCTGGTCAAACATCTCCAAGGTGCATTTTAAATGACTTTCGTCTGAAGATGAAATACTGAGCTGATAAATGATTTATTTAGACTTCTAAGCTTTAAGTATTTTAATTACAAACGCTTTCTCCATGTTCATTCTTCCATATAAGAAAAGATGCAGTGCCAACCCCCGAATTATTCCTTGAGTTCAAAATATCATCTAAAAACATTCAATTTGCTTTCTGCAAACTATACCTGATGCTAAGAAAAGGCTGAGTTTTAGTTTCATAGAATTGCAAATGTAGTCTGTCTTCTCTATCTCTAGGATGCTCTGTACATGAGGTCATCACACCAGCTTGTTCATTTGGATTATTTTGTTTTACTAGTTGGGAATGGATTTAATTCACCAGAATGCAGACGGTATCTGTTGCTTACATCAAAAATTTACCAAACATCAAAAATTTACCAAAACAGGAAATGTGCAAAGCAAGGAGTAAAATAATCCACTGATATTTGTTGATTAAGCCTTGTGATTGATACCAAGGGGAAGGGTCACATTCAGGAAACAGAACTATTCCCAGTTGATGTAACCAGTACACCTTGTTCCTGCCTTCCAACAGAGAGGATGTTTTGCCAGTCTGGGGTGTTCACATGAACCTTTCTTTACAGAAGGTTGTTAACATCACTGTTCCCTGCAGATGTCGTCATATATAGAGATGCAACCTGCTCATTGTTCTTATACTTCTGGAAGACAACTAGCATATGCTTCCAACTTTGGAAATTATGGAAAAGATTAGAGTTGTTCTGCTCTGAGTGCCCTGGAGTAGTAGTATGTTGAAAAAGTTTCCCATGTAATCATTAGAAACAGTTACTAAAATAGTGTTTTGTGTATATGAGATGTGTGTACACTGAGATCCACATTAGCTCTACCATTTCTGAAGAGAAGTAACATAAAATTGTTTTTCTTTCCTTACTTTGAAATGGTATTTTAAGATAAAGGTATTGCAGGCATTCAAACACAAACAAAAAACCATAAACTTGTTACGCTGTTGCATGCTGCATATAGATATTTTTTCTTGTTTTGTGTCCCAGTATTAAAAAAATGAATCTCTGTGAAGATTCCTTTTCCTCCCTACAAAGGGACTCATTTAAGAATAAGTATGTTAAAGAGATCTTGTGTTCTTAATACTGTCAGTCTGACTTCACCTTCTGAAGCAGAGGAAAAGCCATGTCAAAGAAGGTGGTAACAGCTCGATGGAAGACAGGAACTTGATGAAACACAGAGCTTTTCTCAAGGGAACTCAAAGCTAGGAACTGCAAGCACCTCCTGGGATTATAATCTTTACCATGATTATTCTATCATGGAAAAGGAATTCGGAAATGTATGTGATTTTTCATGTAAAAGTGAAAGAGCTTTTCTCTGTACAACACTGCAATGAGAAAAGGCAAGATAACTTGCTAATCAAATTGACATTACTCATTTACACTATGCTGTGTAATACCTGTTTTGTAGTGGGTGCTGGATTGTTTTTCTGTTCATTGAATTCTAGTAGGAGGGTTTGAAGGAAATTCTTAAAAAGCTCGTTCTTTAGATGTTTTATGATTTTTCTGGTATATATAGCTTAACTCCAGTTACAAAATGTGTGTTAGCAGTGCAAGGAAACCATCCTCTAATATGACGGTGGAATTTCTTTTTGACTTTGTCAGCATTCTCCAGTATATTCTGATTATAAACAAATTCTGGTAGTTTGTCTGGCACGTAGGAGCAAGTTGCAGTGAGAGCCAAATACATGAAGTTTCTAAATTAGTATTTTTACAGTTAACTGAATTAAAAAAATATATAGTGATACAATTGTGGCTTCATAGCATACATATGAAACAAACTGCAAATTTAGATTTCATCAAGACTTTTGAAAGATGTAGGATGATATTACTACTTTAGGAGGAGAATATTAGTTGTTTTGTAGGGAAGGTTAAGTGATTTGTTGTCTATGCAGATTGGTGCTATTGAACCAGTATCTCAAGTCCACATCAGAATTTGCCCTTGTTATCTGGATGATAACTCTGTAAGGAGGAACTGAGGTATGAGGTTAGCCTCTTATCTTTATATGCCTGAAAGATATGATCAGGAAAAACTTGATTAATGAAGAGCAGTGTACTAACAGACTAGCCCTTCTACCCATTCTTCATGGGTAAAAATGAAGAATCATAGAATGGTTCAGGTTGGAAGGGACCTTAGAGATCATCTTGTTCCAACCCCCCTGCCATGGGCAAGGACACCTCCCACTAGACCAGGTTGCCCAAAGCCCCATCCAGCCTGGCTCTGAATACTTCCAGGGAGGGAGCATCAACGACTTCTCTGGGCAACCTGTTCCAGTGTCTCACCGCCCTCACAGTGAAGAATTTCTTCCTTATATCTAATCTAAATCTACCCTCTTCCAGTTTATAACCATTACCCCTTGTCCTGTCATTATCTATCCTTGTAAAAAGCCCCTCCCCAGCTTTCCTGTAGGCAATCTCTACGTTGCAAGAAGATTCTGCACGAAGAGTGAAGGGAGCACATGTACGTAGTAATAGAAGTTCTGAGACGAGAGTCTGTCACTCATTCTCTTCAACAGCTTTGCTGGCAGCATGGCCATGCTGCTGACATACAAAAATTCTAGCTAGAGCTAAGAAATAGTCATTCCACACGTACCCCCCTCAAACTTCTGCAGCTGATTTTCTTTCTCCCTCTTCCCCCTCCCCGCCACACACACCCCTTAGACCTTCTGTTGTGTTGGTGGCTTTTGTGAACGTGTTTTATGTAGTCTTTAACCCTTCATTCTACATATAGCGTTTCTTTTTAAACCGCTGCTTTTACTTTTTTTTTTTTTCTTTTTAATGCTTGGAGAGAGCAGTCTCTCTTAAATTGCATTACTAAATTGTTGGAGCTCCTAGAGAGATCCATCAAATGTCTGTGTCCTTTAGCTCTTAGGAGCCAGTACAGATGTGTGTTTAGGTACAATAGATCATATGTGTTTAAAACAGTAGCCCCCCCTCTTCATTCCCTGAAATGTGAGCTGTAATCAAGCTTACAAGCTATCAGGCTGAGGGAAGAAAAGCATGTTTTTCTTGTGCATGCCCAAAATGTAGTGAAAATCCCTGTGGACAGTTGTGTTTACAAGGGTAACTGTCTGCATTCAATTGTGGGTTATAAAAGTGCTTGCTTGAATAAATACACTGAGCTATCAGACAGAACAACCAATAGTTCGTTGGACTAATTGACCTTGTCAGTAGAATAGAAACACTTGTAAATAAAATTCCCATTGCCAGCAAAGTTGCAACTGAAAACCCCTGAAGAAACTGTGTATATCCTCTAACTATCTTGGAATGCAACGATTCATGCAGCAGACCTGGGGGGAAGGGGGATGAGGGTATCATTAACTAAGAAAGTGTTATTTACTAACATCTTTCAGTAATCTTTTTTGTAGTATGAGATTACATGCATTCCTAAAATCATTAACTATTTCACTTTCCCTATTCAGAACTATGTTTTCTAACACTTATTACTTTTACTATATCTCAAGTCCGCTTGTATTAATTGTTTTGCTGGCCTGCCTTTTTTATAACGTACCCTTTTCAGAAAAGGCAAAGATGTTTGGCTGGTAACCACAGCATGTTGTAATGAGGGTGGAGTATGTTTGTCATTCTACAGTAATAGCTGACTTACATAAATGCCAGTGTCTATAGCCATGCACAGTGTGGTAGTTTCTCCTTGAACATATTCAAATTGCATAACAATGAAAAAGACTCACAGTAAATAACAGAATATCTGGTCTTCCAATCAAAAGGATGCTAGGACCAATTTTTTCTTTTTACCAGTGAGGCATGTATCAGAATAAATAAAAAAACAACAACAACAAAAAGAGCAGCAAAAGTTTTGCTCTTGATATAAACCTTCACAAATGAATTAGACATATCTAACTTTTTAAGGAAATATTGGGTATAATGTCACACAGGTAGAAGTAGAATTTAAAAAAAAAAAAGGCAAGTGTAAGACATAACAGACTTCACTGTGTACTATAAAAAAAAAAAAAGTTATTTTGGTTAGAAAACAAAACAGGAAAGATGGCTTCAGGGGGGAAGTCTGAAATACAGACTGTTTAACTGCTAAATAAACTTTGGAGATGAAGGTTTAAAAAAAAGCACCAAAATTTGTAAAAGGGGGGGGATCGTGTATTTCACCTTAAGTAAGGGACAATGTGTAATAAGGGATTTTGTGGTTTTACAGCTCGGTGCATGTGTTTGAAAGCTGTTCTCTCAGCAACGTGGGTGGCAGGTTATGCTACCATATAATGTATTGTAGTTGGCTCTCCACACTTGTCAGGGTTAGCGTTCAACCATTCGGAAAATTTTCCCATTGTTCTATCATGTGAACCAAGGCTAGTGCTGAATTCCCAATAACCTTCTGCAGGAAAAAGAGGTTTAATTAGAAAGTTTGAAATGTGATTACTTCTGGTATTGTCTTAATGTACTTCACTATAATTTAGGTGCTTATCTGCAAATGCAATCAGTTTTTGCTCAGAAAGCTGAAAAAACAAACTTAACGCTGCACTGCAGTTGCTACAACACTTGAAAAGAAAACTTGTATACTCAATTCTGTCTTTCTTCAGCATTAACACTCTATTTCCATCTTAAACATGTTTGCTTTAGATGGATCATAGCTTTTGGCAGCTACTGCATTTTTAGCAAATAATACTGTTTCTAGTAAGAGTTGGGGAAAAAAAAAACAACAACTTTGTGTGAGGTCCTTGTAAACTGAACCTTGGGAACGTCATGTTATTTCTGAGTTTTTCCTTTTGTGCTTCTTCTCTACTTGTGTCATGATTATAAATTACATCGTTTGAACTAGAGAATTAAAAGCATTTTATTTTGTGATTCCTGTAATTTAAAAAAAAAAAAAAAAAGAGTATGTTTGTTTTTATGTGTATTACCTGTTATTTCAGAGGCTAGTGCGCAGAGAAATAAGCAATTATGGTATTGAAATTCCATTGTGCCAGCACCTCCAGGGCATAATCCAAAAAAACCCAGAAAAATCGCCTGCTGGGTTGTATGCAGTATGCTTGTGTGACCATCAGTGTCTGCTGTTCACACATCATTTTTTACTGAAAGTTCCTGTTGGAATAAAGGTTCTGTGTTTGGAGAGTGCACTGGGATATTTGTTGGTCAATGGTTTTCCAAGGTTTGTAGGGACTTCTAGTTACAGTTTACTAATGTAGGCTTGCTAGATACTTCTTGCAGATGATCATGAAGCTTCAGCGTTTATTTAAAAAAAAAAAAAAAAAGGCAAACAGATATTTGGTTTTGGCAGTGTAAATAAGTATCCTATAAAGAAAGAGCTTGATCTTTGCAGTTACACTTAAGCATTGTTTGGAGGCAGAACTTGGGAGTAAAGTGAGTGAGTGGAGAGGTAGATGATGGCATGACAGAAAAGGCTCAAATACTTAGTTTCCCATCTTCAACGCTTTTACGCCCTTTTCTTCCATTCTTTTACTCTTTTTAATGCAAATGTGTTGACATTTTGAAATAGTGCATCTGATATTACAGCTGAGACTGGATTTGGATGTTTAGGCTCAGATAGAATGTCTTCATTATACTGGATCAGATCTCCCCTTTCAGTTAATAAGTGTTCCTTCTAACTGTACCTTACAAGACATTTGTAATACCATTCACTTGCAAACTGTAGTGTGTAGCAACATCTATTTTCTCATTTGTTTTTGATCTCTGTGTTTGGGTGTATTGCTGGCAACCCTGGTAACTGAATTTTTGAATGTAGGGAGAAATAATTACAGTTCCTAGTCTTGTGGTAGGCTGATAAAAAGCTTAGAGAAAATAAAATGACGAACTAGATTATAAGGTTCAAGGTAGGTAAAATGTGTTAGCTTACCTTGATATTCAAGATAATTATCCATTTGTTTGACTGCTGCTGAAGTCATTCTGCTAGTATAACTGCTAGTGGCAAATAGTGCCAGTGTATACCTACCAGTACTGAAATTACAGTTTAGGTAATCTGTCTAAAAGAAATATTACAGACTGACTTCACTGTTTCCTGTCCCCTTTCCTCCCTACAAAGTTTTTAAGATCATGTCATGAACACAGAGCTACGTATGTGTTTCTTTGCTTCAGTGATGTAACCGCAAAAGTATGTCTTTCCTTTTTACCATTATTGATGCAATAATAGATTAGTTCTCTTAGGTATAGATCAAATCTTTTCCAGATTAAAGCATATGCCTCTTCTATTCACATTTGGTGTTCTGTGTTGAGCAAGTTAAGTTGGAGTTTGTTACTGAGTTTAAAATGTTTTGTGAACAAATGTGCAACAATTCACTGCAGAAATCAAATAAACAGGTTGTTTGGGGACAGGAGGAGTTTTTTTGTTTTGATCACAAACAAGAGGAGTGCCTGATCTCTGATTTTCCACATAATATTAATTGCTGTAACATCATACATCTTCTTCCTTGCTTGTAAAAACTTCACAGGAAGTTTTGTGTCTCCCTAAGGGTGGTTGCTGTGTGGATTGTCAACTTTTTTCCTTGTGTGTTTGAAGAGGTTCCTGGTCATGTAGGCCTCAAGATTTGAGTTAAGGAAACCTTGCTTTCTTTGTTTACCTGCTATTGGCTTTTGGGAAGCTTGAGTGTTATGAGGGGAATGCAGACACCTGACTTTACCCTAGTTATTTAGCAGACCAAGAAGGTATATACTACTGAAGAAGCTGTCTGGAGCAAAGGACCTTTCTTTCATTTCCAGGGAGCAGCATGGTAAGGAGAAGATTTTGGAGAAGCACGTTCTGGTGTCAGCAGATCCCTATTTGAAAGGAGTGTTCCCCTCTTCTGTGGTAAAGGGCCATGCATCCTGCATATAGGAATTGTTAGAGAGGGCTGTTTACCTATCTCATCTTTTTTTTCCTCCCTTACCACATTCTGCAACAGTCCTTTTTCCTGTCCTTGAAACCCCCCAGTTATCCAAAGTTATTGGCTCTGGTTTTGGAATCCGTATGTAAGTGAACAGTTTGAGAATCCAGCATTGAACACCAGCACTTACCTTGAAATATTTAAAGTGGAGGTTTTTTTTTTTTCCTATGTCAGAGGAGATACTAGGACTGTTCTTGCTCACTGTTGCTTTATTTTTGAAATTAAGAGGTTGTTAACCAATTGGAAGTATTTTTCAGGGGCGTTTGAGCTATTTTTTCCCACAAACTGTAGATCAGGATTGGAAGGATAAAGTCAGTGAACTATAAATAATTGGCTTTGATTTACCTGATCGTCTTCCCAGGCTTAACTGTGGAAAGTAATTGTTACAGTGAGTACTAGGTGATTTCAAGAAGTGAAAAGTGATGAATAAGTGCAAGAAAGGTTAAATCGAAGACTGATGCTGATCCGTCTATGTGCTTCTACTAACCCAGTATAAAAATCCTTCAAAGAGGAAGGCCAGCAGTTGACATTCAATTTGAGTTAAGCATAAGAAAATATGTAAGAGGAATGGGAACTTTAAGACAGCTAAGAACTGAGAGTCTTGTGGTGTCGGCTCAACTGATGCTGGAGGTCACTACACCTCATTTTCTGCTTAACATAGCTGACTTGTAGGCAGCCACAGCTGGGAACACCCTGTGACTCTTCAATAGTTTAGCACTGAGGAGAGGGGAAGAAATGGCACCAATGTGGAAGAAATAAGGTGACGATTGGTCCCCTATCGACTTTGTAGCCCATGAGTGGCTTCCATATTACAAGTGTCTTCATTTGCGTCAGTACAAATTCAGTCTGGTTTTACTATTTGTGGTATTTCCTTGTGGCAAAGACATTAAGACATAAGATTTAAAAAACAAGGCAAAAGCCAACAGAAAACATGTGGCATGTGCCATTCTTTGCGTCAGGTCAGCAGCAAAACAAATAGCCAGAAAATTCCGTAAATTCATGAGTTGCATAAGCATGCAGAGTAAGAATGTATTAAGAATATATTGTTCTGTATTTATAAAAATGCAAAGAGGTTTTATCTTCAGGGTGAAGTTAAATCCACAAATGTACTCCATGCAGGTATGAGGTTTTTATCATTAAGATCATACTTGCATTTTTATTCCTGAAACTTAACATTTCAGTGTCAAATGAAACCGTGATTCTCAGCATCTTTAGGAAAGTAGTTTTATAACCTGACTTCTGGGAAGGAAAAGCTTATGGGGAGGAATTGCAGAAAGGAATACTACTGACACGGTAAAGCAATTCTTGAAGTTCAGAAGAAAATGCTACCATGCAAGTGATAGATGCTGAGAGCAAATACAAAGTTCATGAGCAAGACCTTCAGTTGCTCTAAAGCTATCTTTATGACAGTCCTAGGGTTAGGTCTTGCTCCCTTGATTGCTGGAATGTTATTTCAGTTAAGGGGCATGTGTCTTCGTGGAGCTTTGCTCAAAATACTGTTAGATGGTATTCTTTGTGAAGTTTTCTGGAAAAAATCATCACATGATTTTATTCTGTTCCTTATCTCACATAGCACATGGAAATGTTTCTGTAGATCTAAAGTACAGTTTCTCTCTTTTTTGAGGGCTGTTCTTTCTTATTTTGTCATAAGATAACAGAGATCAAGCATTTGAATCAGAAAAACCTTTCCCAGGATTTTTGTGTTCTCTGTAGGAAGGCACAAGAGAGGATGGAATGAGAATGATAACGTAGCACATGTCTGGCTTGAGGGCCTGTGTTCTCTAGCCTTTTTAATCCAGTTCCTGAACTAGATTTATCTCATACTCCTATTTTATGTCAGAGTGAGTTCTGGAATGTTTTCTCTCATCTTAAAGGAATGTTAACAAATATTTTTTATTGAAGCTTTTTATGAATGCTGTTTTCAGTCTCTTGAGTGAACTCCGTGCTTTTTTTCTTCCTCTGTCTGTAGTCAAATTCAGTGGTAAGAGATTTTGGTAATTTTTACTAGCAAATGCAGAAAATCCTAGTGTTTCTCTTATGCTGAACTTTTTATACTTACTAGCAAGAATTAACCTATCAGATATTACTAAGGATAATTAATGAGATTAAATCAAAGCATTTCTTTGCCTTGCTGAGAAAATAGTTGCAGCTCTGCATTGAAAGTAATGACTTAAGATCTTTAAGTAGGCTTCTGTCTGTGTGACTAGATCTCTGTTGTGATAGTCACCGTGGTAGTCACCATGATAGTCACCATGTGTAATGGAGAGGTTTTCGTAAATAGGCTTTGGGTAAATCTATTACTGCTGGTTTGAGAACTTCTGTTGTAGAATTATTAGACTTTTTATTTGTACTGTCATGAGAAGATTTACTTATGAAGACCTAAATTAAGCAGAGGAGCATATGTATCCACAGAGCTTGAGGATGCACTTGACTTGCAATCACATTCCATGAGCTTGTTACTGCCTTCACATCTATAAACAGTAAGATGATGTCCAACAGTAGCTCTAGTTTTAGGACCTAGAAGGCCTATAGGTAAGCAAGTTTTCAGTTATGTCACTTTGAGGTTTTATTGTTTCCACGTTTGCTCCCTCATTCTTCAGGAGCACATATGATGTAATTCTGTTTCCATTCTTGTGTAGTTTATGCTAAAGAACTTGTATTCTTACATCTCTTGAATGCAAGGCCGTGCAAGACTCCTGATAATAGTAGACATGCTGTTGCAGTAAGATAGCATTAACCCAACCCAATAGTTCTGTTTGAATATCTTTTTGAACTCTAAATTCTTAGAGTGAATGGCTACTCAAGGAGTCTTCAACTCCTAGGGAAGAAGTCAAGAAATAGTGTGTGTGTGTGTATTGAGCAAAACAGGGTCCAAAGTTTGACTTCCATGTTCAGTAGTGAAACATAGCCCTGCATTTTACTGGCCATGTTTTCATATGGGTTTGTAAGAAAGCCCAAGCAAAAGGTTAAAAACTCTGTGTTTGTTCTGGTGCATTAAAGAAAAAGAAGTGTTGTGTAGACTTAAAATTAAATGCTTCCATTGGGCAACAGTCCTGATTCCAGCTTCGCAAATTTGTGGAAGTGTATTCTGACTCATATAAAACTACCCAGCTGAACTTCTGTGACGGATGCACTATTTCTTCTCCTTTTAAAGTTCATTCATATGAAAATATATCTCCAGTGAGATGTTTATGAACTTGGGATCCTTCTCAGATGAGACAGTGTTGCCTTTTTAAATTTACACAAATAGTTTTCACAACAGTCTCTTGCATTTGTTTCCAATGAGCAAATATTCCTTGAGTTTAATGTTACATCAGCTCTGGATCCTGTGAAATGTTACTCTGCATTTGCTTATTGAAATCTGGCATACTGTAATGAACTTGGGTAATGTTGCAGTTCACTGGGTTTTGGCCCACTTACTGAGTATCTGCCTCTGTCACCAGCAAAGTCTTTATCCAGATACAAGACAGTTTTACTTGTATACTGTAATTCTACAGAATTTAGCAATTATCTGCATAGGTCTAGGGTCTTTAAATACTGTCTTTTAGGAGAAGCAACCCTTTTCCATTCTCTACTTCCTTGGAAACAAATGCAGCTCAGAAAAAAAAAAAAAAATCATTCCTGTGGGCCCAGAAAAAAAATTTTCACCTTTTTTTTTTTTTTTTTTTGGTGTGTTTTTAAAAGCAATATATGATCATCTTGCTGGTTTAAAAAGAATAAAAATAGGTTTTATTGTCTGCTAGCATTCAGGTATAACTTATTGCATGAGAAATCTAGTTTTCTTCAATATGTAATAAGAGCCTTTTACAGTGAGGGGAATGGTTTTCTTCTGTTAGATGGATCTTCTCTCTCCCTCACCTATAGATGATTGTTAGGAGCTAGCACCTGTCTACTACTATAACCACTGAGGTCTTTTTAAATCTTGTATTTCCCCGTGATCATTTTCTGAAGCGTTTCAGCATTCTGTGGGATGCATTGTGCAACACGAAGTAACGTTGGTAGGCTAATGGTTATTCAGTATGATTTGATATAGGATTAATTCAGAGTGGCTAGTTTTCAGATGCTTAAAGCTGCAATATTCATTGCATAATTTGGCTTTTTAAAAATACTTTCTTTGTATAATTTAACTGTAGCTATGTCTAGACATATTTCCTGGGTATGGCTAAACAATTTTGAAGGTCAAGTGTGAGCTGATTTTTTTTTTTTTTTTTTTACTTTATGCAAACAAAATTATTGCTTTCTATATGTTAGAACAAATAGGAACTGCAGGCATGAGAAGTGCAGTTTTTCAACAGCTTTGCCAAGTCCCTGTGCCTTTGTAAGAGTAGTTATTTTCCAATAGTATTTTCAGTCGTTTTAGCTTCTGTTTGTAATGAATTTGTGCAGTGCATTCATGCAGTCCATTTACATTGCTTCTGCTTATATTATTATTTGGTAAAACTGAAGACTACTCAGTAGCCCTGGTTTGGAAAAATTGATAGGAACTCTTCCTTTATGATCTTCTATCCAATGGTTTCTCATAAAAACCCTCTTAGAATCCNTGGGCAACCTGTTCCAGTGACTCATCACCCTCATCATGAACAATGAACAATTTCTTTCCTTATATCTAATCAAATCTGCTCTTCTAGTTTAAAGCTTAATTTTGTCTATCCCTTGATTTGTAACAATTGCAGCATTTTCTTTCAAAAAGAAATATTTGTTTCTTTGCTTACAGGAAATTCTGAGTATTTTGTCCTTTCTCTTGGGATTCAGTGATGTTCTCGTACCCTTCAGAGGGGAGCTTATAATATGAATACCTTCTCATGCCATTATTCAGTCAGCTGTCTCATTTGTAGTGTAGATTCACCTGAGCTTCAGAGGGCTTCTCAGTATATTTGCAGTCCACTCCTTTTGGAGTAGTGTATTCCACTGCTCTTGTCCAATGCTTTTGGTTCAGGAGATGGTTGAAATACTGTCTTCCCTGAGAACAGCCTGACTTCTCTGGAAATTGTAGGAGATGATGTCCTTATTTGGATGGATGCTACTTTGGAGCGTGACTAAAAGTTTTAAATTTTAGTGGAACTGGAAAAATCTTAGAGCTTTTTTTTCATGACTAAGATAAAATTTTAAATAAAGGAGAGTGATCTGTCCTCTAAAGTAATTGATAACTGTACGTCACTTCCTTTATTATGAAAAACTTAGTCCACCAGTTTACCCAGATATATATATATATATTTTAGTTCTGTCATTAAAAGCTATTTTGGGTTTTGATTTTCAAGTTTGAATGCAGAAAGTGCTGTTTAGCAGGAGGAATTTGAGGAAACATACAGGATTCTTTGTTCTTTTTTGGAGGGGGAGGAGAGAGGGAGAGTTGGATGTAAGGTGGTCTCTTCGTTTCTGTCTTCTGGTTGGGTAAAAGTTACTGGAATAGTTTTCAAAGAAACTCTGTGAACCATCTATGCCGTAGTTTTCTCTATTTTTACAATGATCCTTCAAACAACTGTTACAATATCTGAATTCTGTATCATCATACAGCATGCCAAAACTTTTATTTTCGTTCGTCTCATCGTCTCATCGCACCTGCTTACTAGGTTATTTACTTCTTTCTTTGTGTATATGATGTCTTCTCCTTAGTCACTTGCTTGTGAAACAAACAAACAAAAAAATTGCAATGAGGTAAGCTTTTAGTGCTCAAGTACTTCTGTAGGGAAACAGTTGATCACAGCATCAACTGATGCTGAACAGAACTGATGATGCATCAACAGAACTGATGATTGAGCGCATGGTGGAGGGGCATGGCTGGCCTGGGGAGTACTGGTGGATCACTTGCACCTGTGACCATAAGGGATGGCCCTGGGGCAGGGTTGCCCCAGGCTTAGATAAGGGCCAACCAGGCAAAGCAGAAGCAGTCTGGGAGAGAGAAGATCAGAGGGCAGCTGGAGGAGCAGCAGCATGTGGAAGGAGCTGAGACCCTAGATGCAGGTGAAACAAATGGCATAGTTGTAAGAGTTTTGGGGCTACTTCCATTACAACTTCCTAAAAGGTACAAATCTTCTGATCTCACTAAATTAGACTTCTACTTCTTTCTAAATGTGCAGTGCTGGCTGTATATTTTCTGATAATTTTTGCTTTAAATACATGATTTCCTTCCTCTCATCTGCATCTATAATACTGAGTGACTGATGCTTCTAATTGGTATAGTACTCTGTTTTAAAGATAAATAAATCAAATTTTTCCTCATCCTTCTCTCAGAATGCTGAGTTCTGGAAAGCTTAAAGAGTTGCAGCAATCATAGCAATCTCAATCTGTTCAGAGGCAGTCTGTTTCAGTACGTCAGCAGCTTAGACTTGAAACAGCTTAGGTACCAGAGGCAGACAAACCAAAGCAGAAAGTTTGCTTTGGGCTGCCTTACGTACTTTTTACACTGTCAGCCTACCACTCTAGAGCATAAGCTCAAGATTTTTTTTGTTGTTGTTGTTGCTTTTTTCAGCTTTAGCACACTATCTGCCAAGCTCAAGGGAAGTAATTGAAATTCACATTGGAGCCAACTCACTGTAGGTCTGAAGGATTTCCCCTGGTACCAGGAGCCTTCTCAAAGTTTAATAGCAGTACATCTACAAAGGTATGCCATTCCTGTCTACTGTGACACTGCTGGTTAATGAGAAGTAGCTCCCAGCAGTAGAATGCTAATGAGCTCAGGATATGTTCGTCTCTCCTTTTGACGCTCTTGGCTGATACTTAAATTATGAAAAGTGTTTTTTGTGAAATCAGGGACCTGAAATATCACAGCTGTTTTGCGTTGGAGACAGTGATCCTACTAGAGCAACAGGTGAAAGATGAAATCTATTTGAACTGGAACAAAAGTAAGCTTAGGTAACTTGCTTTGGAGTTCTAGGTCTTATTTCCATACCTGCACATGTGAAACTCCATGCTAGGCTGCATTGTCACTCTCTGTATGTCCTGACTTCATCACTCCGCTTTCCAAAGGAACAAAGAAAAGATTTTAGTACTTTAAGTTCCAACAGACAGGATGACTACCACTTAAAACATAACGCAAGTAAGTCCTTCTCTAGTGAAATTTAATTTATGGATGTGTCTTGGATAAGCTCCATTACAGAAAAGTTTAAGTGAACGTCACTCATTGAAAAATACAATTTTGAACTTGAGTGCAAACTGACTAAACCTATTGCGGCCAAACCATTTTTGATCTTCTTTGTGACTTTATGTTAATCTTGTGACACATCACATCTTGTTGTGATGCATTGAGAATTGCTTCGGTATCATTCCTCTCAGACTGTAAAAACTAAAACCTTGTGTATATGGCACAACAAATGTGAAAACAGTATACTTCTCTTTCCAGAGAAACTTTCTTAACAAGAAGCATGAAAAATGCCTGATGGTCACTGTAGATATATTTCCTAGAGTCAAGCTGTTTTCATTTATATTGTTTTTTTTTCTTTCCTTTTGCTTGCTCTTCTTCTGTCCCATGGAGGTTGGCAGGCAGTCATTTCTGAAATTACTGTTAAGGCAGTTTTGACTGACAGATTCATGATAGCAAATATATTTCACAAGCTATTCTTTTTTCAGGCTTCATGCACCTTGATTGTGCAATTGTTACTGGCGTGTACTGCCAGCATATGCAGTACTCACTTTCTGGTGGCTGGGTCAGGACTTGGTTAAGTACCATGGTCAGGGGCCCTCCAAATCATAGAATGACCTGTGTTGGAGAGGACCTCAAGGATCATCAAGTTCCAATCCGCCTGCCACAGGGAGGACCACCAACCTCCAGATCAGGTACTAGATCAGGTTGCTCAGGGCCTCAGGTAGCCTGGCCTTGAATACCTCCAGGGATGGGGCATCCCCAACCTCTCTTGGCAGCTTGTGCCAGCACCACCACTCTCTCAGTGAAGAACTTCCCCATGATGTCTAATCTAAACCTTCCCTCCTTCAGCTTAAAACCATTCCCCCTTGTCCTATCACTATCTGCCCTTGTAAAAAGTTGATTTCCCTCCTGGTTATAATCTCCTTTAAATACTGGAAGGCTGCAGTGAGGTCTCCCTGCAGCCTTTTCTTCTCCAGGCTGAACAAGCCCAGCTTCCTCAACCTGTCTTCATAGCAGAAGGTGCTCCAGCCCTCTGATATGGCCTTCCTTTAGACCCTAGAATTTTTTTTTAGAATTTAAGTAAGGTTAATGCATAAGGAAAGGAGAATGGACCAATGCTGTTTTGCTGGTAGGGGAGCACTAGGCAGTGCAGGACTTACACGTGACACTGACAATATACTGTCTTGAGGAATTTAGTTGTTCAGATGTATTGTTGTGTCCCTACGATGTTGGAAATATCCACTGGTGATTCTGTGTCACAGTTCCTGTTGGATAGCCCTGACAAAGCGATAGTGATGCTCTGTTGGTAGTGATGGCAGTAGAGTGTTGGGCTAAGGGGCATGGCTTGAATAAGTTTGGGATCAAGTTTCAAAGAAATTTGTCATCAGTGATAAAACACAAGAATAAATAAATCTGTTCTCTGTAGATATCCATCCAGTTGAATTTATCATTAGAAAAAATAAAACTACTTGAAGTTTTCAGTTACACACTTGTTTAAAGCTGTTAATTACACTAGCCTTTTTAATTTAAAGTTTTTATGCTGTTTACTAAGGATTGCTTTGTAAAAAATAATTAAAAGAAGTTGTATGGGACTTGACTCCTTTTGCACCTCAGTCTATTGCTCTTTTACAACTTGCCTGTCTTTTACTAGGAGTTCACTGTGTAAGGTCCTCAAGAAGGCAATGAACTACTTCTGCTTGGCATATTGAAGCAGAAGCGCTGCTTTACAGAGCATTTCCTAAAGAATATTTAATTTTTGCAAAACTTGTTATTACTTTGTTCAACAGTGCAGAAATGATTGAGATGAAGATATTATGGGTGACTCTGGACATCTATTCACTGTCACATTCAGTTTAATTGCATAAACTGAATTGGCGCGCTTGATGCATTTCATTATTTGTACAGGTTCAAATGGTTCTGAGAAAAACTCAAGATGTGTTGAAAAGTGATCTGTACAAAATCAAGTCAAATTTCATGCACTTCTGAAAATATGATCTGATACAGTTTGACATTTTCATGGAGTTTCTATTTTGTTGAGCTGATTGAGTGCTCATCTAGTAAATTTTTCAGGGTCTCTGGTCTGGCTGAATTCTGTGGTACTTATAGGCTCAGACACATTTTGTGACAAATAGCTAAAGAGGTAATGGTAAACTTTACTTACTATTCTTAGCTTGGGTTATGTCTTTCATCATTTTAATTTTAACTAGTTATAACTTTAGTTAATTTTGACTGTTGTAATTTGGAGTAGAGAAGTCTAGAAGAAGTTCTCTCAACTTTTTTTGCAATGTTTTGACCTTTTGTTTTTTCACTTCCCCAGTATTTCCAGAAGTTCTTTCTTGCAGCTCATTTGAACAAATAGCTTATGCATAGTATGAATCTTTAATATTTGTAGCTTTGATTGCATAATGTAGATCACGGCTAGTGTCCTGTTTGCGCAAATCGGTTGAATTATTTTGAGGGATGGGGTGTAATCCTCTAGACTCTTCAAGAACTACTGTGTTGAAGAATGGAAGACTTCTCCTACCTAATGGACTGAAGTTAGATTTCTTGACTGTTTTGAAGAGGTGACTGATTAAGACCATAGAGCCATTTCCTTATAGGTGGTCGTTGCTTCATTAGAGTGAAGAAGTGTGCTTTTCACAGTGGGTTCTTTGACTATGTTTCTGTGATTCTTGTTAAGCTGCTAATGTGGTGTCCCTCCTTTGACTCACTTGAAACTTGCGGAGTTTCTTTTGGATCTGCCTCGTTTTTCTACTGGAACTGGTGCATCACTGTTTTTAACTGTTTTTCTTCCTTCCTAAGTGATGTGATGGCTGAAGCCCAAGCTCTGCTACATCTAGTGTTGACAGTTCCAATACTGGAATCATACATAGGTCTACTGATTCTGAATTCTGGTAGCTATATGGTAGGGCATGAGAGTTAGAAAATTTTGGAAACTGGGCCAGTCGTCTTTCTCCTTGCCAGTGGCTGTGGAAACATTTGAGTAGCTGGGACGAAAAAACAAGTAAGCCAAGAGGAAAAATCCTTTTACATATTCTATCACTCAGCTTGTAGAAAGTCTATGTATTGATAAATGCTTCATTTCTGAAAATAGCATTTATTTTATTAAAATCTTCATCTGCTTGAAAGAATACATTATTTACTGAGAACACCTACTTTGAAAACAGTAGGTTTTTTTGTATAGCTCTTTGGTCAGAATCAGTTAGGCATGTTGAAATTCAAAATTATATTTATGAAGAAGAGTTTAGCCACTACCTTGAATTTCAAAGGTGGCTAATTAGCTAAAATAAAAAAAAAAAAAGTGGATTTCATGGTTTGAGAAAAGTAGGACCAAAATCAAGTGCCGTTTGGTTTAACAGCCTGTTTTATAGACAGTCACAGGAAATGCTTATTTGTCACTTGGATCTAGTAGTGTGAGTGATGAAGTGGAGATGTGATCAGGTACCAACATCTTGAAGGGAATTGTTGTATCATGCTGGAGATGGTAGCAGTAATACTCAGCTTTGTCACTGGATGTGTGTAGGAAGATTTTTTTCAAAAAAAGGAGGAAAACAAAGGTGTTTTTTTCTTCCTGTCTATGCACAGAGAAACTTAAGGTTCTGAAATCTGTGAGCTCTGTCTAGCATACATTCTGGGATATGTTTGTATTGACCTCGAATATGAAATTACTTACAATGGTTTTATCCTCTCTGTATCTTCACAAAAGAGAGCTTTATAGGACAACAGAAATCCTTCAATGTTTCAATGATGTTAATTACAGTAAATGTAGCAGACAACTTGGGTATTATAAGCCTAGTAGAATCAGTGGCTTGAGTTGTGCACTGCTTTGAAGAGACCACAGAACTTGAATATCTTTGAATATAGAAAAAGGTTAACATTCTAGTAGATAAGTACAATAGAAAAATTTATTTGGATAAATCACCTTCTTAGAGTACTTCTAGGTGTGAAAAAAATTAATGGGCAGAATTCTTGCAGAGTACTTAAGTACGTTTTGGGGCTCTAGCCCTATAAAATGCATAGTCTGAAGGAACTGAATTAATTTGAATATGACACGAGACTAGGCTGAGGTAATCTATGGCATAGGAAAGGTTGGGGAATGATGTAAAAAGTCCTTACTATCTTTTATTTGTATATAATGCTTTATGTAATTAGCTGCAGGGAGGTCGTAAAGGAGCTGGTATAGCGTTAGCATCCCTATCTGTGAAGACATGTTTATCCAGGACCTGTCCCACTCTAATGATTATGTGAAATTAGTGGTTTTGGGTAGTGTGAGAAGACTAACTGATTCTTACCAGTTTGAAATGAATCACTTTAAGAAGCAGTGAAACTGTTCATGTTTTGAAACGTGCTGTGTGAGGTAAAGGTTGTAGTATGACGATATAATTCTGTAGTCAGTATTAGCTGTCCAAATTACATTGTCTTCTGTATTGGCTATCTTTAGATGTTCTCTGCTAGTTGGTTTTCTTACTGTTTGGAAATAACGTGCTTTGCTCAGCTCAGATTCTCTTTTTGTCAAGTGAACTTCTGTAATCTCAAAGCTATTCCTCTTCCAGTTGAATCGTCCAACTTGAATTGTTCTTTGCATCAGTAGCATCCCTCTTCTATGCTGTTACTCGCCAACTTCAGTTAAATCTAACAATGAATAATGGGACTGAAAGGTAAATTAAACTTGTTTTCTGAGAGCTTATGATTGGTTAAAGGTGAATTAAATAATTGCTGCTGCTGGAGAAAACGTAGAATCATAGAAACACAAGGTTGGAAAGGACCTACAAGATCATCTAGTCCAACCGTCAACATACCTCAGCTTAGCAAGCACCCTCGGAAGTAGTAATAGGTGGCTGACTGGGGAGGCAGCACACTGTTGGCAATCAGCATGCAGAGCTGTGAGCCAACTGTAGCTGGGCTTGTTTGCCCTCCTGCTCAAAGAGTAGGTCCAGGGTAGACTTCTGGGAAAGTTGCTCAGACCACCATATTTCAGTATTTCTTATTGTTGTGGGTTTTTTGTTTTTTTGAAAGACCTTATTCTGTCCACCTGTCCTGCTTTTTCTTAGTTGAATCAGAGTAATTTGTTTCTATCTGCTGCTCTTAGCCTGTTCTTGCTGTTTTTGAATGTGAGTTGTATTCTCTCCCTTTAAAGTGGTTAACGTAAATAGTTTTATGCTCTTGGAAAAGTCTTAGAACTTCCTTAATAAACTTAAAGGAAGTATAGTTTTTAATTTCTAATTCTGTAAAGAAGCCAGCAATACCAGTATAAAGTGAGTTTCTTACATTTAAAAAAAAAAAAAAAAAAAAAGTTTTGTCTGTCTTTTATCATCTTTCTGTAGTTCTGTCTCCAGGGCTTTTTTCAGTTTTGTTTTGGTTTTGTATGTGTGGTTCACATCTTGTACAGCAGAACTCTTGTTAGCGAAAACAGTAGCTTTGTCCAGTGTACCTTTTGAACTACACAAGAAAGTGAAGAAACAAGGTTGCTAAATTGGTGATGAGGATTTCCACTGACATTATTTCCGCTTTGGCTTTCAAAATAATATAGATATATACTCTCACTCAAGTAATCCATATGTAAAGCTGTAGCACGCAAAGGACAGGAAAATAAGAAAACAGTGGAGAGAAAGCAGGAGAAGAGATAGATAAGAGTATATAACAGCAGCAAAGGACAGGTGAGTGACTTTCCATTTCAATTTTTATTCCTTTGTTTCTACGTTTATTTTGACTTTCACGCTCTGCTTGTTCACCAATGGTCACAAAATTAATAAGATCAGAAATGAGTTTAAACAGCAAACTTTTAGCATGTTTAGTGTTTAAGATTAGTTTAGAGCTGCAGCTACTGTCCTGAGCTACTAACCTTGCATTGATTCTATTATCAAAAGAGGTAAAGAAAGCAGTCTTCAGTTCTTAATTTCACTTAGGGTGATTAGTAACATAGCTGATAAATCAAATTTTCCTGGAGAACAGCTATTTGTGATATATTCTTAATGACATACATATGAGGAAAAAATACAAGAAACTTTAATGTGGTATTTCCTCATAATGGACTTGCACTTGAGGGTTAGCATGGACCCATCTACACACAGTAGTTAGTGATTTCTGAAGAACAGAGTTGACAGCAAAGTCAACTGAAATGGGTTTAAATATTTACTGTAGGTAGAGTTGCTAATGACCACCTGTACTTAAGGTTGTGTGACCCTTTCTATTTTGACTTAACTCTTAGTTATTTAAACTTTCGCCAAAGTTCAGTTTGGACTGCAGTTTTCCAGATGTCTGCTTTTGGTTGAATTTTTTTTTTTTTTAAAGTTTCAGCCGAAGCACAGTTCTGTTCCAAGAATAAGGCTAGTGAAAAAGTATGGTATTTTGCTTGTGTGAGAATATTCTGGTGTCTTTCTTTGATGATCCAGTGCCCCCAAGCTCTGAAGCAAGGGTTTGTAATTTGGCAAGAGTTCAGCCTTTGTGCTGAGAATGTGCTTTTTGCCTCTCCGTAAAAATCCACCCAAATTTCAAGACCAGTTTACAAGGCTTTGAAAGATTGCCATTTGCATGAACTTAACAGGAATTTCTTAAAACTTCACAGTAAGTTTCCTTTAGATTCTGTTCACACTGTGAATGCTTCAGGCAGAGCTGAGCTGCATAGTTCATCCCATTTCTGCTACAAATTTTAATGGCTGGATCTGGGTGCTGACATTGAACTAAGAGTGGGCAGCATTTTGTCTTGTACTGCTACTGCCTATTCCCATGTCCTGTTTCTCCTTCACAGTGAAGGACCTGGGCCTTCTGAAAAATATATTAATCACTGGAAGAATATTAATTTCTTTTCTAGTGGATGTTCAGGTAATGGCTGTATTTAAACCTCAGCAGTTGAATGATCTCGAGGTTTTAACCTCCTTAGCGATTTATGTAGGCATCAGTTAAAAAAAAGACACTAAAAAGATCACAGTGCAGTAATGTTATTTAGACTCCTTGCTTTTTGCAAACATCTAGGTCTAACTCCAGACCTCTGGCACTATTATAGTGCAGCATTCAACTTCATTCAAAAGTCTCAGGTACTACTTCCAAGAGGCAACTATTTGTTTAGAATGGGGAAAAGGATCTGTTTTGAGGATGACTCCAGGGTTTGTGCAATAAAGGCTGTGTATTCATCTGTTTTAGAAGCTGGAACGTGAGGAGCAGGTGAAGCAGAGGAGATTTAGGGAATGTCTGTGGCTGAAACGGTTAAATTCTGCGTGAAGAATTCCACGCAATCTGTGCTTTGTGGTCTCTGTACATGATGCACTCAAATAACTGCTCATATATTGTGTCTTCCACTGGCTGATTGAAGAACTTCATTAACTTGCAGAAACGTGAACACTTATTGCTGCAAGTCAACTCAGTGGGAGCTAAATCTCGTATCAGATATTCTATGTTCCAAAAGATATTAAAGTCAGGTCTAAAATATGCCAGATTTGACATCTGAAACTAGGAGTTATTTTAATCTAAATAACGTGATGTCTTCAGTTGCTGGTTTTACAGATGTAGAAATTGCTTGTCCCATCACTGTAGAAAGGCTGGGGAAGAAACTAATTGCCTTTATAGCAGGGTTAAAAAAGAACATGCTATAAATACAGCTTATTACCACCTTCTATTGAGAAGGGATGAAACTAAGTATTGATAAATGTCACTTAAAATTGTATCCTGACACAAGGAGAAGCTTAGTGTTGCATTTTTAACTCTCAACATTGAAATGCTCGTCTTTATGTCCCTAGTAGTTTTCTTAATGTGTTTTTCTATGTGAAAGTAATAGGCATCTAGCTTCCTTTTGAACAAATTGTCCAATTTTGCCAATCGTTTGGCACCTCTTTTGATTCTGGAGGTGAAGTCATTTCACTCTTTGCAATTTCTTTGTCAGTGAAGTATACAAATCTGAATTGTACTGGATCTATCTGAAACTGATGACATCAACCTACAGAAAGTATATTAAGTAATCCATCTCATACTGATCCAAACATAAAAACCTGAATTTTGTAGCTCTGGAACTTAAATTTTTGTTTTGAATCATCAGTCAAAAATTTTAAACTTCAAGAGTAATATTAAAATGCAAGTTCAAATAAGTATAACCTTCAGTTCTCTTCCAAATCACAGGCACTTCACCTTAGCGCTAGTTGAATAAAATATTACTGGAATCGTCATCCTTTCTGTTTGCTTTGGAGATGAAAAGCATGAATACATGCTCTTAACAGGTGACTACTACCTCACCATGATCAATTTCCCCTATGTTAAGCTGCTTCAGCACTGGATGGGTTTTATCGCTTCATAAAGCCAACTGCTACCTGAAGCTTCCTATCTTTAAAAAAAAAAAAAAAAAAAAAAGAAAATCCCTCCTGAAAATTCCTTATTTTAAAAAAAAAAAAAAAAAAAAAAAAAGATCTGGTAGGCTTTTCTGAAAGGGACAGGATTACAACAAATGTATTTGTGGAATTTTCTAACAGTGAAATGATTCTGCTAATACTTAGGGAATTTAAGGATTTGGAAATGATTTGTTAGAGAGCCTGCAGCAGTTTTATTTAAAAAAAGAAAAAAAAAGTTAGTTTCATCTTTTAAAACTTAAAGCAGTCATCAAGAATGCTTCTTGACTTTCATTGTTTCTTGGATTCTTCTCTTAGTGCTTGATAATGCCTCTGAAACAGTAGATCTCATGTGGGTCTTCTGAAAGCTTCAGCAAAGGCAGGTCTTTTAAAGTATTTGATGGGATACTTGTTATGCGGTGCCTTCAGGAGAAAGATGGGAACTTTGAGCTGCCCAAGGCATGCTTCTTCTGCAGAGGAACTCATCTGCTAAGAACAGCAGTCTTATTTGTTTAGCTGTGTGAAATTCACTTGCTTGTGGAGAACTGATTTACTCCAAACCCTCTCCCCCCTCCACCCGCCCCAAGACTTCCACTGAGTTGTGTATCCGTCCATGTGTTTTGCGCTGTGCTTTGAAGTCGGGCAACTAACTTTAAACAAAGGCTGTCACCACACTTATGCGTAACTCCTAGCTTGATTTCAGTATGCTGACGTGTCAGTGATGTGGTTTAGTTAAGAAAATGCAATTCTTCATTTGCTTTGACGTTGATTTCTGTAGGATTACAATTTAAAAAAAAAAAAAAAGATATTGTATTACACTTGGTTTGTTGTGCGAAAGAAAAGTCAGAATGGGCCTTAGAATGTGATTAAATGGCTGTGCAGCAATTAATTAGCCAGACATGTCTTGGCACATAGCTGATTACATGGTGATATGAAGTCCCTGAGTTATTCTATACTTTTTCCTCTATCACCTTCCTCTTACTTCTTCTCAATCTCCTAATAGCCTAAGGAATTCTGAAAAATTGCTTGTGTGGATTTAGTTTCTTAACTAAGTCCTTCTAGCATGCTTTAGTTCAGAGTGCATAGATCAGGGTTTCAACGACTTAAAGTTGTGCATTTTTTGACATCTTTGAGTAGTGTCCTTCAGTAACAAGATCCAAATGTTTGACTTAGTCTTGAGTATGAAGTCATTTTTTATATTCATTTTGACACTAATTTAAGGGCAGATTCTTGAAGGCAAAAGCAAATGTAACTGTAGTTGAATGAATTTGTGTCCAATTACATCAGTAGTAAATCAGCTGCAAGTATTCAGTTGTAATGCTTCAAATTGATTTGAAAAAGCAACTAAAATCTGACCAGCAGGACTCTTCTGTATTAGACTAGTTTAATATGTGATCGTTAATGTTAACTGTTCCTGAATGTTTTGCTTTTTTGTCTTGTCTTTGGCAGCAACTTGAATTAGTGGAACCAAGCGGCTGGATTCATGTTCCTTTAACAGATACCCATAAGAAGCCTATCCGCACATTTATGATTCAGATAGCTGTTCTAGCTAATCATCAAAATGGAAGAGACACTCACATGAGACAAATCAAAGTGTACACCCCAGTGGAAGAGAGCTCTATTGGTAAATTTCCTAGATGTACAACAATTGATTTCATGATGTATCGCTCCATAAGGTAAAATTTCCTAATAAGAAATAATAAAGGCATCTTCTTGACGGCAGTATTGTTGTTAAAATATTCAAATACTTTAAAAGCAAGGTTTACTTCACTGTAATTGTATCTTTACATTCATACTTTGTACAGTTTTGAAATAAAATCTAATGTTACAGTATTTTATAGTTGGTGCCTTTCCTTACCTTTGCTCTGATTGTTTGGGTACACTTGCACTACATGGGACAGAGGGGAGCTGGACATACTAACAAGTGTAGTTGTGACTTGTAAGCAATAATTGATACAGTAATTTTTTACCTCACAGATGATTTTCTCCTTTAATAGTGCTACTGTCTATTCCTTTACCTATAAGCTATACTTTTAAAGAGCATTCTTTTTGAACAGTATAGTTCTGTCCTTGCTTATGTTAATGTTCTTTTCTGCTTTTTTTTTTTTTGCTTTAACAACTATTTTGTGTGGATTTAGCCTTCTTTGTAACAATGAAGTAGATGATAATGAAATGAAAATGAAAAATGAATCTTTCCAAATTACTTAGTGTAGTATGTATACACTGACGTGAATACATTAGGTGTGGGTTAATCTAAATATGCTAGCTGCTCTAAACAGAGTTAAGAATACACCAACATCATTCCTACTGTTACTGTACCTAATGATCCAATGCACTCACTAAAATAGTGAAAAAGCACATGTATATTGCAAGGTAATTGCAGACTCAATGCAATTTTTTATAATAGTTTTTAACAAGTGTTCTGAAGAAAAGAATCCTGCGAGGAAAATATATACTTAGCTTGTTTGCTATGAATAGGAATGTTTAACACCTTTATCTAATGTCTCATTGTTAGTTACTAGTTATTTTACCTGTCAGAAAAAGTCAAGTAAATTTTAGACTGAAGTACAAGAACTTTAAGTGTTCAGTAGTGATCAAACTCAATTTTTCTTCAGAGCACCATAGAAGCTCATGTTAAATTTGGACTTAGCCAAGGAAAATTTCTGACGCTTTTTAATTATGAGCAAGGAAAGGCTAATAATTGTGGAGGCTCACCAAACGATGACACAGCATCCTTCAGTGATGAAAGGAGGTGACACAGGAAATCGAAGAGAAGGATGAGGATTCAACTGTTGAAATCCTTTAAAATCCTTTATATACTTAACTGAGTAAGCTGATGTTTATTGAACAGTTTTGGCCTTTGGATCAACTCCACTGTCTTTAGGAGGATAATTAAAACAAGTATTTTCTGATAATGACATTTGTAAGGAAGTTGATGAATAACCTACGCTTTCTGTTAGATGCAGATTCAGTCACTATCTTACTAGTATTTTTACCCTTCCCATATAAAGGATGGATCAACAGCAGAACTCCTGTTCAGCAGAAGCTGGCTAAACTGGTGCTTTTTACATCTCAGACAGTTCTGTGGATTTTATTGTGTAGTGTTAAGGAGTTGTTCAATCCTATTCACTTATTTGAAGCAGAGATTGTACATTTGGTGTACCACTTCATGTTTTAATCTTAGCTAAAGAAAGTTTGATAAATTATTGAGAAGAAGATAGGTTATTAGGTATGCAGTTCTGTGTGTATAGGATTTTTTTTCTGGTTACCCATCCTAGCTTTGTGTTTTCACACTGCTGTTTACTACCTCATGATTCTACCACAGATAATTCTGTGGTAATTATAAATCTTGTTCAGGAATGATTCAAAATATTTTGAAGTGTTCTCTTACTGTACGTTATTATATACTTCAGTAATATGTGAATGTATTTTCTCATCTGTTCAAGAGACTCTTAAAATGAATGCATCGTTCATGAACCATCCCTGTGGGTGGTTTGAATAGGAGTTCGATGATTGCCTAAACAATGGGATGTGTCCAAGTTAAGGGTACATATTCGTAAAGCAACACACATCTTCAGGCTCAAGTCAAGGTTAAGTTAGTCACAGTGCACTATCAGAAACATTACCCAGTAGACTTAAGAACAAGACTGGGCTGATAGGACTGTTTGGCTTATTCTTTCCCGCTTCAGTAGGAGCAGACCCTCAGAAAGCTATTTCTTATCTTGCTCCTTTTCAGGCCGCCTACGTGTATGCGGAAGAGGCACTGAATGTTTGTACTCAAAACACAAAAGTTGTCATTGCTGAAACCTATCCTGACTACTTACGCAACTCTAAAATCATACAGGCTATTGAAGTAGCTGTAAGAAACTGTGGTACTTATGGTAAACTGGATGCTATTAAACATCTGTGTTGGGGAGGGGAACTGTACTTACAAGTTTTATGTAAAGTTTATGCAGTCTATTAGTAGATATCAAGATGCTCAAAGCCCTGTAAAGGCTAAGGGTGTAGTTGTGCTTTTTTCTTCTATCAACAGCAGATCCAGTCTGAGGTTGACATTCAGAATTTTGTTTCTGCTTTTTTTGCCTGAAGTTATCATTCCTGAAGCTGTGCCTTTTCAGATGCTTCTCTGGCTGTTCTCTAAACTGCATGTATGAAATCATTAGATTCTTGTCCCCTTTTAAAATGTATTTTAGCATTGGATAGAAACAATAACCTGTGATAAGACTGGGGGAGTGAAACAATAACCTATGATAAGACTGGGGGAGTGAAAAGTGAATTGTTGTGGTGATGAGGGTGAGAGAAGATTAAAAGGGAAAGTACAGCTGGTAACCTCTTCAGCTGCTGCTGACAGAAAATATATGATCATGCCTGAAAAGCAGTGTAAAAATGCAAATTCATTACTACAGTTCATGTCTTGTTCTTTGATACTCAGTTTTACTGGAAACAAGTGCAGTGGCTATGCTAAATCCATCTTAAATCTTTTCTGTGTTTTTTCATAACAATTGTAGAGTGCATTGGTATTTAACATCTGTGCAAGAAGATTTGTTTTAATGTTTGTGGTGCTTAGTCACATAAGGCTGTTGATTTAAGTGATGAGATCGTAGAGGATTGTGTCTGAATATAAGTTATTACTTATATATTAATACAGTACTTTGCATTTGAATTAAGGTAAACAAAGTGGTCTGCCAAAATGTTACAGGAAGTTACTATGCATATATTGTGCGTAGCTACTACTTTTTTTTTCAGGCTCATTTTGTTTTTTGAACACAATTCTCTGGGATCTCATCACTTAAACAAGGAAGTTTGTGTCTAAGCACTAAAATTGTTGAGCAAACCAATTTTTCCAAGAACTGACTTTGAGAACAGGAAGTTCTTTTAATGTTAATTTAGGTAAAGTTTGTATATTACTTAGCCAAGTGTTTCTTTGGAATGTGTCAACAAGTGCTATCAATTACAGTTAACTGCTAATGTGTGCTAGAGATCTGTGGTTACAGACCTATAGAAAAGCCTGAATGTGTTATCTTGGTAGTGAAAATGTGTAAAAACCAACCATCCAAAAAAAACCAACAAAAAAAACAACCCAGGTTGTTAGGCTCTTGCGTAAATAGTACCTGTGGAGTACTGTAGCCATTTTGACTTTGATTTCTCTTGAATGTGTTTTTCTTTTTACAGTGAAAATGGAAATAACATTTTAGTTCAATATACTTGCCTCTTATATCCACTTCCTGCTCAGTCTCAAAAAGAAATTTCCTTGGCATCCTTTTACAATATTTTACATTCATAACTACTTTTTAGTGTGGTTTTACTTTTATTTTCCCCCACATGCATGCTTTTGTTCCTGTTTGGAAAGAGACAGGTGCTGGCAATCTGTAGTCTTCAGTATATTCAAGTTGTCAACTTAGAAATGACTACAGAGCTACATCTCTAAAAAGAGTGAAGTCAATAAATGACCTTTTTGCCCTTGAAGGTGATTGGGCAAATGTTGCTTTAGGGGATGCTAAGAGGAGACTGGCTGTCCACTTTTTGCCAACATAAAGCATGGTTTTGTAATGATGAGGAGAGCGCTGCTTCTATTCTTTGACTGGGGAGGATATTTGATTTTCACAAATGTGTCCTGCGAAGACTATACCTAAACTTTAGATGATTTTATGAGTATTCTGGCTTGCATTGTCTGAATATTTCGAAGCCTGAAAAGAAGGAAGCTGTACTGGTTACAAGGTCAGTTAATCTTAAATGCTGATGCATGAAAAAAAGTTTTTACGTAACTTCAAAAATTTTGAGATGCATGCTCAGAAAAATCTATTTGATGTGTAGCAAGCAGGTGACATATGATCTTAGCATTGTTTTTAGCAAGCTGACTACTAACTGATGATGATTTGAAATTGTTATTTTTAACCGAGGAGCAACTGCCCAAGAAACTGAACCCAGATTGTTCAGTGAATTTGTTTCTCAAGCATTGTAAAACTCTTCAGAGCCGTATGCTGAGAGTATTGCTGTCAGGGAGAGGAGAGAGAGCCAGGATGCCACCTTTTTCTGTGATGACCTGTTGTGGCCATACCTTAAAATATTGATTACTTACCATTCTTTGTGGCTGATGTAAAAAGTGAGCACTTAATTTACTTGTTCTCATTTGAAGTTGAGGGAATAATGCTCATTTCAGCAGAGTGCTGGGTTACATACTTTCAAGTATGTAACAAAGATATTGTTACTTTTAAACTCTTGGTGTCCTAGTTTGTGTTAGGTAAATACTGTTGCCAGCACTGTATGTATAGGCACACAACTGAAGCTCTTCAGTTCCTGCTTCAGTGTTTTCCTCTTTCCTTAAAAAACCGTAGCATACAGTTTAGTCAAAGAGACAAGATGCTTTGCGTGTAATATGGGATTCTTCACATGAGATTGAGACTAGCTTGCAGTTTGGCTTAGACTGCAAACGTCTTTTTTTCACGCTAGTGTAAATGTAGACTGTTTGACTTCTATTGATTTCATTTTTTTTTCTTCCTTCCCTAGGTATTCTGTATATTGAGACTTCAGATTGATCTCTTAGCTATGGGTGACAAGCTTAAAGCTTCATTTGCTGCCTAAATCTGTAGTTGTCCAAGTCTTCACAGATAGGTGTGCTTCCGCACTGTGGGGAGCTTTAAAGTTATTGATAACCCAGCTTTAGAACTATCAGATTAGATGTTGATTGAACAGTTGGCGTGTAAATAGCTTTGAGAATTAAAGGCTTCATTGGGTTGACATGAATGAAGTATGAGAGATCAAACACTGAAGGGAGTCTTTCTTGAGGACTTTATCTTTGTCTGTTATAACAGTTTAAGGGAAGCGGCTGAAACGTGATCTGGGACTGTAATTGATTTATACGCTAGAAAGTGAACCAGATGCCCAGATTGCTGGTGCTTATTAGTAAAAATGCATGAACTCATTCGTAGTGGTGCAGCTGAAGGACCATGGAGAGCTACCTGTTGTGGAAAGGCACTCAATCACTTCAGTGGAGGCAGTGAACCATGTCTCCAGGTGCTAGTGCTTGGAGAAATTCACACCTTTCGCAAAGCAACCATCAGCAAGAATGTCATTGTGTTGATTCTGAAACTGCAAGTGAAACAGGTCCTCATGCAATTTATATCCTGTGCAATTTCTACCCTACCTTGGTAAAAAAGTTGAGCTAACTACAGAGCAGAGTGCCACATGCTCTAAATCAGGATAGAAAGACAGTAGATAGTAATTACAGATGAGTCACATTAAATGTTATAAACCAAAGTCAGCTAGTGTAGTAAGCTTCACAAAAAATCCTGAAGACCTTTGTTTCATAATGAACAGTGGGTTCTTCTGTAACTTATTTTCAGGGTGGCTCTGGATTAATAATATAAAGTGAGGCCTCGTTGCTATGCAGAGTGACTTTAAGTGAAGGAATAATTGGCTGTTATTGATGTTGCTGTATTTTGGTATGTGAGTAAATCGTGAAGGTTGTTTTCAGTGGACATTTTTGTTGAGTTTACCATCCAGATTGGTAGCTTAAGCAGAATGCATCAGTGTTCTTTGGAATCTTTGGAGTGACCTTAGGTGGGCATCAGCATGTGCTTACCTAGATGAGATACATGAAAGCTTGGGGCTCTAAAGAATGTGTGCCAATCACATACAGTACAATGTCATGCTTTTGAGAGCCTGACTTGTTTAATCTGTTGTAACCTTTGGGCTCTTATTCTTGAATTGTCATTGTATGTAAATGGTTATTAAAAACAGATAGTTACAAGAATGCTTTGCATTCCTTTGTAGGTATGTACAAAAATAGCTGATATGCATAATACTTTTAACTACCACATTATTTTAATTGTTTAATTAAATGCCACAGTTTTTTGCTGGAACATGAGATAATATAAAAGCAATTAAAATGTTCATAAGATTAAGTGTATATACACTGCCCTCCAAAGATGGGATTGCTGAGGCTTCCAGGCAAAGATATTGGGTGGTCTGCAGTTGGTTTGTAGTAAGTGTTCTGTTTTAGATTAGAAAGATGTTAAGGTGCTTTTATTAAACTGTATAAGCTATCATTAGACATTATTCCTCAAAGTAAATTTTAAGTAATCCTTCACGTGACGCACTTGCTGCATTTCTAGACTGATGTTTCAACAAGAGGCTTTACATCAGCCTAAAAATTCTGTGACAGGTTCTCCATTTGCACCGAAGAATAAATGTTTCTTTGCATTTAAATGCATTTAAATGTTTCAACAGTATTAACATGGTTTAGTTTAATGAAGGAGGAAAGGAAAAAAAAAGTAGCGAAAGTGATGCTAATATTGGATGCTGCTAGAAGATATAATCCAGACATAATTATATATGAAATGAAAAAGTAAGTTCAGGATCACAGAAAGCATTAAATATCTGAACTCTGATCCCACCAAAGTGAATTACCACTGTTCATTAAAGTAGGGAATGATTAAGCCAGTTTTTAATACTTGAATTAAAGTAATTTAAATACCATCAGTGTGTTCCCAGTTACGTAGATAAAAACAGGCCAACCGTGAGCAGTTTTGAAAATTTTTTCAATACTTTTAATAAGCAAAACTTCTTTATGCGTACGTTCTAGGCACATGCAGTGTAAGGCTGTACATGCCATTTATTTAATTTTTAAAATCAGAAGGTAAAAATTCCTCATGTAAGATGCTGTCACCAGAACTGTACCACTTAGTTTATGAGACAGTTTATGACTGTAGATGCTTTTCTAGTTAACATTGGCTGAAGAAGCCTCTCAGCACTCTCAGCATCATACTGTCAACTGTTTATCTTTCCCTATCGTCTGTAAAACCTGGTGCTGACTGCGATATAGCAACTGAGGTAGTGTGGTTTTGTACTTTAAATTCCATTTTATTTATTTTACCAGAGTGGAGGTAGTAGTCTTGCTTTTTGCTGTGTATGGAGCTGGAAGTCTGTCCTTAGCATCAGTAGTACTTAGATTTTTCATTGCTACTTGTTTGAACTGAAGTTTGACAGTTGGACTAACAAAATCTTAGACAGAAAAGCACTTGGTTTGGGCTCTGTAGAGAGCCTGATATTATAGATCAATGAAAAGCAGAGCCTGAGATTATGTATCAATAAAAAGATAGCTGTCTGAACCACATGGAAGCTTTTGTAATTCCTTGAATTGACTTTACTGAAGCTAAGCTAGTAAGAACAGACCTTAATTCTCTAGTTTTCATCAATTTGTTCTTAAGGGAATAATCTTAAACATATTTTTTCATTTGAGTAAACAATAAAATAAGCTACTACAAATGCAACTAAGTCAATTCTATCAGATTCAGATTTATAATGAAAAACTCGTTTTTATAGCTGAAGGTACTACTAAAGGAAATGGAATGCTTAATGAAAGGAGTTATCTAGGTTTCTTGAGTAGAAGACAGTAATATTGACTATTGGATAATACCTAGCTTACAGAATTAACTGAACAAAATAGATAATAGTTGTTTCATCTAAAAATTTACCATTTTTGTCCTAGAGTTTCATATAATCAAGGAATGGCTTAGGTTGGAAGGGACCTTTAAAGATTGTCTGTTTCTAGCCCCCCTGCTGTGGGCAGGGTCGCCATGCACTAGATCAGGCTGCCCAGGGCACCATCTGGCCTGGCCTTGAACACCTTTAGGAATGGAGCATCCACAGCTTCTCTGAGCAAACTGTTCCCGTGCCTCACCACCCTCTGAGGAAAGAATTTCTTCTGAATGTCTAACCTACATTTCTCCTCTTTCAGTTTGAAGCTGTTCCTCCTCATCCTATCACTATCAGACTGTGTAAAAAAAAAAAAAAAAAGTTGGTCCCCCTGCTGCTTATAAGCTCCCTTCAAGTACTGGAATCTAATCTGAAGCAGCAGGGAAAGAAGAAGCTCTGTAATGACAAGCAATGCATTTATATATATATATATTTAGGCATTTTTCTGCATTTGTGTATTTCCTTAAAAATGTCTCTCATTCTGTTAAAACTGATAAACTTTGACTGAAAGGTGAACTGAAGTCATACTACTCTTTCATAAGGGTATTATTTGTCTGCTTTTCTGTACAACTGTTTCAGCTTGCTGTCCTACCATTGTTTATTGTGATGCTTCAGGGTAGAATTTTTAATCTTGGACCACACATCTCTAAAGAGAATTTCTACTTTATGAACAATTAAACTCACGCTTTTATCCTTCAAGTGTCTTTAATCCTTTTAACTTTTTTTTTTGAGTCAGGTTACAATCTTATAGCTTGTATTTAGTCTTACAGCTTATTCTCCTGCATTTAATTGAGACTAGTCTTAAATTTTGTTTCAAGCATCATGCTTTTTCTGTTTTGTTGGTTGCAGACATTGTTTCCTGTTTGACAGGTGATAGTGGAGAATTACACTGTTTTCTGCAGCTATGTTTTTCATTGTACACCAACCAATGTAACTAGTAGAAGGGTTTTAAACTAAAGTAGAAGGTTTAAACTAAAATGTTAGTATGGAAATGCTTACAGGCTGATGTTAATCTTCTAGTAGAGCTAGCTAATCTTTGAATTGTGTGTACCTTAATGATGCTTAATTTTTCCTCCTTCAACATATTGGGTAAAGTGGGAAAAAATTCTCTATTTTGTTTTTCTTCTTAATGAAGTTTCAATGTATTCGTCTTCCTAGTGTTCTATTATGTAGATACGTAAATGTCAGTGGAAATGTGTGCAGCGTCTCCTTGATGTATGCTGACATACCCAAACCCTACTGTATTTTCTTACTTTCATTCAGTGTGTTCTTTAGTGCCATAATGAAGTCACAATATTGTGGGCTATCGAAAAATCACTTCTAGGTTTTGTTCTTTCCAAACCTCTTTTCAACCTCCAGTAGCAATCGACCTTTGATTCCTCCCTGCCTCTTTTAATACAGTTCTTTTCATGTTTTTTGGAGGCTTGATAACAAAGTAGAGATATTTCTAAATGGATATAATTAACCTGGGAAAAAAGCACAATATCTGCCTTTGGTAAATAGTGTTTGTCCTTTGGTCTCTCAAATACTGTTTTCTAAGTATAGTCTTCCCTTTAAGTATCTGCTTAGATTGCCTTTTTCCAGATGCTGTAATTTTTTTTTTCTTTCTCCCCAGACAGGACAATTAGTTGTGCTCTTGTGTTAACTTAAGGCAATCTCTTTAAAGTGCTGTAACAGTGTAAGTGAGGATAGTCAGGTCTTGCATACTAAATGATACAAAGATTATTATACAAGGATCTTGCAAAAATTGCAAATACAACCAAGTTTGTTTTAAAAAAATTAGGTCTACCTACATTGTTTGTGCAGTCCTTCAGTTATGAATTATGATGCTGTCTTCATATAATTGTATTTTTTGCACCACCTTGTTCTGGGAATGAATCATAGTGAAAAGTATCGTAATGAGAAGAGTCTACTACCTTTGGCTTATCTGAAAATTTGGAAAGTGTAGAATTGAATGAGCTGAAGTCTTGCAGAAAAGGAGGACTTGATCTTCTGATTAAGACAGAAGAGTCTTGGAGAGCTGGACACTATCTCTATGTTCTCACACAATGGTTCTAGCAAAGTAACTTTGTCATAGGTGATCACTAATAGGTGTCTGTTTCTTGAGGGAATTTGTTTACCCTGAAACCCCTGGTTTGGATTTTCTGAAGCACTCGGTGTTCTCAGATGCTGCTGAAGGCAGAGATTTACTGTGAACACGTGAAATGTTAGGTACTAACTACTTTGAACATACAGTTCCTGGTTTTATGTATCCAGTTGAAATATAAAATAATCCAGGATGTTTTAGTCTTAATCTGTTCTTCAGCGCCTTCATCCCTCTAGGGATATTAAATTGCAGCCTCAGAGTTCTGTGAAGACAAATTCAGTGCTGTTATTCAAGTGTTAAAGCTATAGGGATAAACATTCTAGAACAACTTGAGTGGGGAAAAAAGCTGTGGCTCTAGAGTGAGAATTACATAACACAAGTAAGACCTGAAAGAGATATCAGCTGTTCTATTCCTCTAAAGAGCTAATCTGTTTTAAAACAGTAAAAAATAAAATGATGAAACTAAACTGATGTAATACATTTACATTGGGAACAAAAGCTTGCATTCACTCTGGTCTGTTTCTCTGGTGACTGGTGCAAGATCTAGGTTTGCTGCTTCAAAGTCATCGTCTCCAAACTCTAGCTGTTTACAGCACTTGTTTCTTTCCCAGTCTTCACACTGGGCACAGTCTCATCTCCCAGTCAGACTTACTTTTCCACCTCAGCCTTTGTTTATCCTCTCATTCCTGTTCTCCTTCCAGAGAGCTCTCATCTGGTCATGTCCTTTTCTCAGATTCACTGTTGAAGCATTTTATCAGTCACAAATTTTCTTAACCGTTACCCGTTCCTCAGTTTCCCCTCAAATCCCTTAATCTGCCCATTTTTCCCTCCAGGATCGTGGAGGCTTTTTCCTTTCTCCACTAATCCCAACCAGGACCATATGCTTCCTCCCAGTAATACATGTTCTGCCTGTCAGCTCCCTCCCCATCCTGCTGAAGAAGCAAGATAATGGGATTATTAAGAACACGGGAGAGATTTTTCTGATTTTGCTTAGCCCAGCTCAAGGATGCAATACCTGGAAGCAGCTACTATAGTGAAAATTTGACTTTGACCTATAGTTTCACACTAGATCATGTTCAGGATTGTTCTATGGGGTGTGTGCATTTTCAGTCTTGGCCAAAATCAGACAGACTTTCATTAATGGTTATATAGGTATATCTTCTATTCTCCTTCCTTTCCCATCTAATTTCAGAAACCCCACTGTAAAGCATTAGAGTGCTAAAAGTTTCCAAATAAAAGGTGGTGAGAGTATTTCTCTGAAATGGCTGAATAGTTTTGGCTGAAGTTTTCCAAAATAAATTCAGCCTAAGGCAGACAGCTGGTATGGGAAATTTCAGCTAAAAGAGTTGCAATTTGGCTAAGTTCTGAGTAACTGAGAAGAGATTTGTGAGGGGAATTAACCCTGGCTAATGTTTCAGGTTTCACCAAATACTGTTGTCTTGGCCTATATTTTGTCACTTTGTGTGGACCTTCCCATTTGGTTTAAAATTTGTTCTCAATTGTAGCCAGCTTCATGGGTGTAATTCTTGTCTATATTTCCTTTGGACAAGATAGAACTGTGTTGAAGCAATTTTTTAATGTAAAATAAGTCTGTTAAGCTTCAGTACTATAAAAGAGCTAATTTTGTTTGGGGTTTATAGAGCCAAAAAGCTTTTGAAGTAATTTATTTGCTTCTTCAGACTAGCTGAAGTAACTTCCTATAGAGGTATAGTCTGTCAGGGCCATTTGTATTGGAAATGTCTCAGTTCTTTTCTGGTTGTTTATTGCTTAGACCATGAATATGTGCTAGAGAAGCACTCTTACAAAGCTAGTGCTCTTAGATGGTTTTAACCTACCATCTGTAGCACTGTGCTGCAGATCTGCTTCTCTAACATGTAGTCTGTATGGTAAGAAAAGAAAGTACGCTTCTCCCTCCCGGTTCTCCCTGACTGCGTGTGTGAGCCGGATACATGCTCTTTTTTTTTTTTTTTGAGCTCTGCTGCTATTAAAATCTTTTTTCTCTATTATTTTTCCCCCTAGCCTTTTGAAAACATAATTTCATACTGTTTCAACTCAGGCTTACCTTCATCACTGCAGACCTTTTTGGCCTTGATGAATGGTTTTTGATTCCTGTTATGAAGCTGTTACAGCTGTAACCTCTCCTATCTATTCAAAACTGTTAAAAAGCCAGTGTTGTCTTTCATTCCAGCTTCTCTTGCTAGGTACATATTCTAGCCATCTTCATTCTCTCAGTGTAAAAAGTCCTCTAGGTACTTCATCTGGCCTTCACATACAAGACTTGGCACTACAAATTAGTAGTTACCAAGAATTTCTAAATCCTGTGTATCGTAAATCCGGAAGTTCTATTGAAGGCGAGGAAGTCCTTTACAAAGCCTAATTTGATCATATGGAGTCATTTTGTACTCTTGGTCCTGAAGCACTCAAACCAACATAACCAGCAACACCCCCAAAACAACAACAACACAAACAAAAATGACCAAAAAACCAGTTCACCCTTGAAGATCGTTTAGATGTAAGAAGTTCTGCCCACCTGTTTTGTGTTACTGCTTATGGCCCTCTGGATGGGTAACTTGAGACAATATCTCCATAAAGTATAACTTCTTGCTTCAACTTGATGCTAGAAACTGAGCACAGTCGATTTGACTGTCAGGTTCTTGTGATTTGTGGTGGCTAGTTCTGCATGACCTGACTTGTGGCCCTTTGGCAGCAGCTCCTGGCGATGCAGAGGTCTGTCAGCACTTGCATTCAGAGTCTGGAAATGTAAAGATGGCATTGAATCTACTCATGTCTTTTTTTTTCTTTGTGGTGCCATTATCCTCTGTGCTTGCTTCCAAAAGAAGAGTGCTGCAGATCTTAACTCCTAGTCCCATCTAGAGGATGATTTGGTTAGTACCAGGAGGAAAAAATATATATAATCTGATGCACTTAGCCCTGTACGTGTTATATCTGTTTACAGATGTTATATTTAAATATCCGGCGCAAATGCATATATAACATCTGAAAACCAGAGGGGCAGGAAGGGTTGAGTAAGAGAACAAGATGAAACAGACTAAGGGAGTCTCTTAAAAGCTGCTTTTCCAGAGGCTAAAGATTGGCTTAAATGAGAAAATAAAGACAAGTCTGGCAGATCAGGGTTAGTAACAAAAACACAAGGGATAAATTGAAGAATAAGTTCTGAACATCTTTGAAGCTAATAATATTTCAATTGAGTTTGGCTTAGGAGCAGAAATTTTGTCTGTCCTTAGGTCTATTAGGCAAACAAAGTATGCACTTAAATATAACTAATATACAAGGGCTGCTCCCAAAGTAATGCCTCCCATTTTATTCTGTTGGCCCACAATGCCAGAGGTGGATGTTGGTGGAATAGCAGTAGAGGCTGAACCTTCCCACCAATATTCTGTTCCATTTTGTTGCCATGTGACAGATGGCAGCAGAGGGGCAGTCTGACCAAATGGTGTCTGACATGGAAGTGAGGATGGAGCAAAGGTGTGGAATTGAATTCCTCCATGTGGAAAAAATGGCCCCCACTGATGTTCGTTGACACTTGCTGAATGTTTCTGGAGACCAAGCAGTGGATGTGAGCACAGTGAGGGGTGAGTGGTGCGTTTCAGCAGTGGCAGCAACAGTGGGTCACTTCCACTGCTGCAGGTTTTTATGAGCATAGTGTGCAGGCTCTTGTTCATCACTGGCGAAAATGCATGGCTAATGGTGGTGACTATGTTGAGGAATAGTGTTTTGTAGCTGAGAATTTTCTCTATCAAATAGCGTTATTGTGCTCTTTGTATCTGTTGTAGTTTCTGTGGAAACTACAGCTGAAGAAAAGATAAAATATACCTATGGACCAATTGTCATAAATGACCAAGTAGACTAAGACTCATCTGTATGGAAAAGATAAAACAAGCAATATTATAAAGCTGGCAGTGGGTAGGGAGGGGTGTAAGATTTGAAGTATCAAAGATGGGAACACGAGGAAGTGCTGTTCCCTGAAGCACTGGAAACTGCTGGAAAATTTCTGAGAACCCAGTTATGCTTCCCAGGGTCTCCTCTCAGGGACAGGTTGTTGGGCTAAATGGACCAGGTACTGCTAGTTGTACATTCTTCAGTGGTTTAACTTTGATGGCAAAGTTTGCTAAAACATTAAGCTAACTGAGAGCAGAAACACTGATTTGAGAATAAAGCGTTGTGTTTCTGTAACCCTAAAAAGCAAACATCTGTGTAAGTTCGAGAAAAGTGGGGGGGGCGAGAGGGAAAAAAACGGCTTTTTCATCACACTACACTGAAAAAATGTTTAGACTGATACATAACCTTAGTAGTGCTATGTTCTATAAAATTGGCAAGTGCTTTAGTTTTTCGTCTGAATGCTATGCTTGTTTTGAAATTTAAATAATAAACAATTTATGTATGTATGTATTTTAGCTTAAAATCACATTTTGTCGGATTTGGCTGTTAGTAAAAGGTTATGGTGGAATCAGCGCTCTGTCCTTCCAGTGAAAATATGAACAGGACCACACAAAATGCTTCCACTGTGTCATTTCTTTTACTGCTGTTCCATTAAAATAAACTCCTTGCCACAGAATTTACTTGTCATTTCCCTCTTCTCAAAAATATTGCAAGTAGTGTAGTTTCTAAAGCTTTTCCACTTCTAGCTTTGGTATCTACTTGACTCTATGTTTGCAGAAGATCCCTTTATATTCCTTCCTTCCATTCCTTTTTGACCACATGTATTACTGGATCTTAAATATACTTTATTAAATGCAGATTTTGGCCAACGCTGCTTACAAGTAGACCAAGGCTAGTCAGATGGTGTCATGTTCGTCTTGATTATTCATCTTGATTTCTGTGACTGTTGATTCCAGAAAGAGAGCCCTCTTGATCTTTATGTATTCTTATGTCCATGTCTCAGTATTCACTGAGATAAATTCTTCTGATTATCGTATGTTTTTTTCTCATTCTCCTGAGTTTTACAACTTGTCAAGCTCCACTGAAGTTTAAAAAAAAATAAAAAATTTTGAGTTTTCAACAAGTTTATCTTGCTTGTATGTTTGTGCTGTCTCCTATAACATGGTCCTGTGTGATTTTCACTTCTGCTAGGCTTTCTCAAATCTTTGAAAGTATGGGTGTGTTTTGTTATTTGCTCCCCTTGATTCAAACCTGGTTTTTGACTCGTCTAATAATTGTTTTTCTGTGTTATTTTTCTTTCCTCTCAGGTCTGAGAAAAAATTTTTCAGCACTCCTTAGGTTTTTCTAAGTTGCTTCTCTGAAGGCAAAAGGATAGCTAGAATTTGTTTAGAAATCAGAGGAATTGGTTTAATAGAAAAATTTTTTTGATTTCTGTTTCATATGCACAAATGAAAATTTGCAAAGTTTCTTTATGTTCTTAAACCCTAAAAAGGTGGGTGGTGATATCTTCAAATTGCTAAAGCCCAGCAAATTGTGAACTGGGACCCTGGAGGTTTTAAGATGAGCGGTTGTCATAAATTCATTGTTCAGTACCAGCAACTTTTGCATTTCCTCGGGCATTATATCACCTTCAGAGTAGTTAGATGAAATTTCTGAAACCGTCACCAGATGACTCGTCATGATTCGAAGATGGTCTCCCAGATGATAAGAATAGGTGATATCAAGTGTCCTAATAGGGCTAAAATTCTATTCTGGTAACAATACACAGTAAAACAGTTTGGTGTGCTGTGAACATCCTTAACAAAAGCTTTGATCTGAGCATGATTCAGGATGCATTTTAGTCTGCAAGTTGTCTTAGTTCACCTCTTAAAAGTCTGAGATCAAATAACAGTGCCCTCTTGCTCCTGCACCTGATGAATCCTTGCAGCATTTTGTTACATTCTTCTATGCAGTTATTTTTCAGCGCTTTCTCTTAGCTTTCTCTTAGTTTATAAGGATGTGAATAATCTGCACATACATAGTCTGCCCGTAGTATTCACAAGCTGGCAGGTAAAACTAACTCACAGGGCTGTGCTTGAACACATCACTTCTGCTATGCTCTTACCCTCCGCTATGGCAACAGGTGAGAGCGCTGTGAGTTCTCCCTACACTCATCTTCTGGCTCATTGTCAGTCAAGCTATGCCAACTGCACCATCCAGTAAAAGCATATAGGGAAAATAAATTTGTCATAGGAAAAGTACAGGAAAGTGATGTCTTTCATGGAGACTACAGTAAAGATGCTGTTAGGTTACGCTTTGCTAGTGCTGAAGAAATAGCTTTTGAAATCAGAGTTTTTATCAATGATAGTGTGTCTGAAGACACTTTTGCTGAAAGGATTAGGACCCAAGCTAGTTCTCTAAAGCTGCTGGAACATAAGCATTTTTAATAACTACATCAATGGATGTGACAATGTGGTAAGCATTGTGCTGTATCATTCTCAAAGACTTCTGTGTAAATAATAGTAAAGGGATGTGCTAGCTGATGCTCCAGAAGACAGGATGTGTGTAACAAATTATTTGATAATTAACTGACATTTGTTCATTAAGTCTCCAAATGCAGCATTTTTCAGTTTATTTTGTAATGTAAAATAATAGAAAGTAAAGTAGTTGTCAAAGTAGATTTATGACCCTTATAGAAACTCGGCAGGTGTAATATGGTTAAGGAAAATCAGAAATCAAATGTCTCCCTTTGTTCTTATAGGGAGGAGAAATCAAATGGGATCCTTATTTTTCCATAGAACTTTGCTTGTAATTGCAAATCATAGCTTCAGGATTTCTACCATTATTTTGTGTCTAATTCTTCCAAAGAATGCTTCAGGACGTGCAGAAGGCAGTGTGGTATTGAATGCTTAATTTTAAGCTTCAAGTTGCTTAGTATCAGTATATTAATCTAAATAACGATTTTGTTACTCATCTATGTTTAGAAGAATCAATCTCATTAGAGTCAATAGCACAATTAAAATTAACATTAAATAATGTACACAACGTTTGTTAGAACTGTCTTAATGGACTGCTGAAAGTGCATCAGTTGTTTAACTTGCAAGGCTAAGGTCAATCTCATTAATCTATTTAAATTGCATCAACTTATTGGAAACCTGATTTCTAACCTTCATTCAAGATTTACCCTCCATGTGTTAGAGACAGAGATAAGGAATTGCTGGAAATAAGGAGTATGGGGAATAAAATGGGCAGATTTTCTGAAGTCAAAATACTCAAAGAATGTAAAATGTGCAAAACATCATAGATTCTTAGCTTTGGCATTTATAGACTATCTTGTCGAAACTTGTGAAAAACAATCTGTAGCAAAACCTGTATTTTCTGTTCTGCTGTGGAGACTTATGATGCGAAGACCGCTTGGCAGTAGTTTTCATGGGAAAAAGTATTTCCCGGACAGGAGAAGGCTAACAAAGATCGCCTTCTGTTGTACCTGCTATCTCACTCATTCTGATATAAGGTGAAGAAGGCTTCTATAAGAAACTCTGAGTAAAACAAAAGAATGCTCTTGTTAAATTACTGGATATCAACTCCTTTACTGAGATGAAATGCCTAATGAGCCTTAGTCTGATGATAGAAAGAGTGAGTCATCTGTTGCCCATCAGTTTAATATGCCTGACGCATATGAAGCTATGTATCAGGTTTAGAAAGTTACGTATGGCAAATAAGAGGCTAAAGGAGAAATAATTTCTTCAATACAAAAATGACTAATAGAAAATTACCATGAAAACTATTATAGTTGAGGTAAGGTAATCTGAAAGCAAGGCTAGCAGCAGTGTAGCTTATGATAGTCTTTCTTGAGGAGAGGAGGTAGTGCTCTTTTTGGCTTTAGAATATAACAAAACCAGGGTTTCTGTTAACAGCAAATCAATTTTGATCAATGGATCAGAGGTTCTTCTCTTGGGGTACTTAATATATGTGGGAGGTGAACTTAAGAATTCCAGAAAAATGTTCTGCTTTACTACATTTCTAATGGTCTTCTGCATGCCTTAGTTAAAGCTATCTCTTTTTCTGTGATAATGTAAAGCTTGACAGAAATGCTCTATATGGGTGTAACAAGTGGTTCAATTTCCCCATCTTTTGGAATGCAGTCTAGGTGAGGAAAATTCCAAGAGGCATAATGTCCCAGAAAATCTGCAACAGTTTCTCATAGGCTAATCTGTGCCCTGTAAAGCCCCAGGACCTTAAGTTATTCCCATATCTATGTGAAGGCTCTGGCCTAGATCACAAAGTCCATTTGCAGACTTAAGTGCTAGGATCCACCTCTGTTTCCTAATAAACATTTTTGACTTTCAGAATTCCCACTCAGTTATTTGGCTGTATCTAAAATCCAGAGGGCCTATATTCTCACTGGTTCATTTCTTCTGAGGCTTAAGTGTTTCCCTCCAGATATCTCTGGAATTGCCCTCATTTGATTTTAATTAGCAATTATTATGAGTCACAGATGTGTGTTTATGAAAAAGAGCAGAGGAAAAAAGACTCCATCCTGATTGTCTGGGCAAGCCTCTAGGAAGAGGAAAAACTGTGTTCTCTTCCCTGTGCTGGGCAAATTCATGTTTCATTCCAGTGGGTTAGTTCAACATGAAAAATAGGTAAAGTATTTTCCTTCCTTTGCTTTCCTCATTCTTGCATCCCCTCTGACCTGTCCTGGTTTGTGAAGTGTGATGTTGAGAGACGTGGATTCAGATCACTCCAGATCAGTGAATTCTGGCCTTGGTGCATTCATGGTGAATGCTTTTATCATGATGTGGGTGAAGGTGTCACTTCCTCCTTTAGTTGCATCCCAAGACAGTGCAGATCTCAAGTTGTGCTCCTTCCTTTAGCCCAGAGTTAGGTGTTTAAGAGTGTATCTACACCACATCTCAGACTCTGGATTGGCTCTGCCTGCATACCAATCCTCAAGCTAATAGTACTGGAAGCTGCAGTGTGGATAATGGAGTCATAGATTTACTGGCTGGGATTCTGTTAGCATTGTGCAAACAGCCTCCAGTTCCAGGAGAAAAGTGAAACCATCTCCAAGGCATTTGCTGCAGACAAGTCTTATACAGCTTCAAGCCCAACTTGCTCCCTTGGAGGACTCTTCCTCTCCTGAGTGCCTTTTTCTCAGCAGACATTGCCAAGGGAACTGAGATAGCCAAGTTGAGACTGTTTTTTACTGTGTGGCAAAACAACTAAGTTTTGGCAGTTGTTTCAGTGAGTACCTTCTATGATATAGCTCTGTTTTTGTTTGAAAGCTCTGTGATGCTCTGTCTCTATATTGGCTGTGACTTATGTTCAGTGATACTGTCTTATGAGTTCTGGTGGGCTGGGAAAGGGAGAAGAATTTGAATTTTCCTGACTCTGTTTAGAGCCCAGAGGAAATGTGATGTTGGTGTTGACAATGGTAGGTGGCACCACGTCTTATGAATGAGCAGAAGACAAAGTACAGAGGATTGTTTTCATGGATGTATCTTGGAGATGGCTCCTGCAGGCCTGTTTGTGGGAGAAAGATATTTTAAAAGAGAAGAAAGCAAGCTCCATCATAATGCAAATCTGTACAAAACTGCTGTGAATTAGAGTGGTAGTTTATGGGCTATTTTGTTACAATGTGTCTTAACAGAATTTGTATATATTTGATATTACTGTGATGACGACTACTTCTTCTGAGAGCAAAGCAAAGCATTCGATGAAAAATGGCACGCAAATGGGTTAAGCACAGATTGTGACTTTAACTTTTACTCCCTTTTTTGGGAAATCATTCTGATTTTTCTTTTCAATTGACATAAACCATTCTTGAGCAACCGACAACTTCTTTTCAGTTTACTCCACCCTCTTTTCCTGCATTTCTCATGCTTTGAAAGAGCAGAGGGAATACAGCTAGCCATGTAATTGCCAAATAAGAGAGTCCTTTGACTTTAAGTCCCTTGCTATACTTGTTATTAATGCAGATAATTTTTGTTTCTCAAATCACAAACTAAATGTTTGAATTTACTAACTTAGCATCTGGCCTGGCCCTTTTGTGTACAGGTGGAACAAGTCTCTCAATGATTAAAAATCACCTTCTTGCTGTAGAAGACCTAGCTGACTGCTTCCACCAGTGGGAATTTAGCTGCATCAGAATTCAGTGCATCAATATTACTTAGTCTAGTTGATATGAATGAAGAAGTCAGAACATGGACTTAAATGTTCTTCATTAACAAGTTGTTTATTTAATATCAATGAATTTTTAGGCATACTGCTATTTGGGTGAGCTTCTGCAGTTGTAGATTTTTCTCATTTTCACTTTCAAGACAATTGATCCAAAGCTACAGTCAGGCTCTGACTTACAGAGCAGTAATGTTACTTAAAGCTGGAGAACTGTTAGATGATAATTTCCTTACATACTAAGCAGACCTCCTTCATGCACCAGCATACGTCTTGCAGATATAAAAGCTATATAGGAGATGTACTCCTAAAACATGCACCGGAGTGATTCCTGCATCACCTCTTCTCAAATTCTTCTAAGACTTGTTGCCAGTGAAAACAGAGGTGGTGTGGCATACAGACACAGCAGTCAGCAGCTGTTGAAACCAACTCTAACTACCAGTGGTTGCTGGAATGAGGTTGAATACTGTGTTTAAAACTTGATTTGTTCTCTTACTTCAGTTGCATTTCTTCAGTGCTGTTCTCTAATGGTTCGAGATTTTGATTCTGAAATAACTGGAATAACGGACAGTTGAAACTGCAGGACTGAGCAGGTGATGCTGCCTGAACTCGTTTTCTCATGAAAGGGCCTGCTATTAGTGAATATAAGCTGACATACTGCCATTACTTCCAGAATTTCCTGTACTTCTTCTGCCTTCATATTGCTAAGCAGTAGTAAGAACACACATCAGAGTTAGGTTTTGGTTTGAAGTTGGGAAGACATGTTCTGCTTATCAAAATTAGTGCAGTTCTTCTTTGTTGTAGGAGAAATTTGTTGTTTTCCATTTCTCTGATATAATAGGAAAATTTCCACAAATAATCTTTTCTCATGGACCAGTAAATAGTCTGCAGGCTGCATTGTTTTTACTTATTTCAGGTGTACGCATATACATAGGTTGCTCTGACAGTAATGCCTCCTATTTATTTCTGTTGGAACTATAACAAAGAGCACTATAACACTGGTTGATAGAACAAATTCTCAGCAACAAAACACTATTCTTCAACAGAATCACCACCACTCGTAAAAAATCTGCACTAGCAGAGTTGACCCGCTGTCGTCACTGCTGGAATGCACCACCCACTGTCTCACTGTTCTCACATCCACTCTTTGGTCTGCATAAAAGTTCAGCAAATGTCAATGAATGTCAATGGATGTCATTTTGTCCACATAGAGACATTCAGTTCCACCCCTTTGCTTCATCCACACTTGCATGTCAGACGCCATTTGATCAGACTGCCCCTCTGCTGCCATCTGTCACATGGCGACAAAATGGAGCGGAATATTGGTGGGAAGGTTCATCCTCTACTGCCATCCCACCAGCATCCGCCTCTGGCATTGTGGGCCAACAGAATGAAGTAGAAGGCATTACTTTGAGAGCAGCCCTCGTATATTGATATGGATGCATGTGGCTATTTATGAGTTTTTTGTATTTGATGTTGTAGTGCAGTGCTACAAATGAAAATGTGTCTCAGTAGGGGACATGAGCCATACTGTTGTGGTGTCACTATACTGGTTGACCTCTGCTGAAGTGCGTTGTTCAAATTTTTGAAGGAAGCTACATCAGCACAATCACAGTATTTACCAAAGAATGGTTTGAAGAGATTTTTTTTAAATTTAATTGAAATATCTAATATTTACAGTATTTTTTAAGCTGTTATATTTAATAGACTAGTACATCATTCTGTAGTGTGCTTATCCTCCTTTCACACTCTTTGAAGGAATGGCATTTTCCATTTTAATGCAATTTTGAAGAGATTTTTGTAGAGTCTTTCCTTATATATGTTAATGTAAATAATATCAATTTATAGCTACTTGAAGAAGTTGCAAGCTAGACTGATATTCCACAGTTGATACAAGGTTGACACCAGCATTATTATGTTGATTGCAGCAGCTTCATTGACTAGGGTGGAATTAGTGCAGTTTGCAACAGCCGAGGAAAGGAGGTACAACGGCTATACAGTGTTGAGTTGCTTCTAGGAGATTATAACCAGGAGGGGATCCAGCTTTTCAAAAGGGCAGACAGTGATAGGACAAGGGGGAATTGTTTTAAGCTGAGGGAGGGAAGGTTTAGATTAGACATCAGGGGGAAGTTCTTTACTGAGAGAGTGGTGAGGTGCTGGCACAGGCTGCCCAGAGAGGTTGGGGATGCCCTGACGTCCACAGGATGCCCTGTAGAATTTTTCAGGCATTCATCCCTTTTATCCTGTAAAAGAATACCCTTACTAACAAGATGCTTGTAGGAAATGTCACTAGTCCTTCTGCTTACAGAGTTTGTGCCTTTGGTGCTGTTTGTCTGGACTTTCTTAAGTTAAAAATGTTTAATTAGAAGATAAATTCATTACGAGGTAAAAGCTGTAGAGGAAAAGAAAGTGAATTAACAATGAAGTGCATAAAAGTTTTTAGAATTCTAAGATAATATCTTTTCCCATAAAATACTAGGCTACAAAGGATTTCAGAATTTTACAAAGCTTCTGCTCAGCTTCCAGCTGGCAAAAATGTTCGTATTTTCAATAATAGGAAAGGTGGTGGTTATGCTGTTTTGCATTGCAGAGTATTCCATATCCCATGTTGTGTCATGTCTCAGAGTAAGTCAGTATGAAATCAAGAATGAAAGAAATGAAACTTTGAAGATATTTGTTTTTTCCAGCTCAGTAACTTAATATTTCATCAAGGGCCTTCTGGGAGCTGGTCTGAACATACTGCAGTGCAGAGAGCAGCCAGGAGGAACTCTAGTGGGTCCTCAGTATACATTCCTGACTGCGTTCAAACAATTTGGCGGCCATCATTTTTTAAAACATTCCAAACACTCATCTCATTGTCTTTTGTGGTTTGGACAGAGGATTGTTGATTGTTGGACTGGTTTTGAGGTACTCCCTTGAGTGAAATTGTGGATCCTACCTCACACATTATCATCTACATTTGCATATAATTGAGACATAAGCTTTCTGGCAATCTAATAAAGGAATGCTGTAGAGCTGTTGTTAAATTTTCTAAGAACAAGCACAATAGGAATGCCATCCTAGGATGTAGGTCAGGAATGTTTCCACGGAATATTCTTTATTAAATCCAGTGGAATCCTCTGGATGTTGTTAGATACAAGTTAAAGGAAAGACCTGTGTCCAAGACTTCCTTCACTGATCTATTGGGAGTAAGATAAAATGAGAATTGGCTCTCTTTTGCCTCTACACTTGTTTTTTTATTACTATTATTTTTGGACGATTTGTTTTGAAAACAAACTGCAGCAACAAAAACCGACAACACTAAAGCACCCCAAAATCCCATGTGTCTCTTATGTGAATAACATCCATACATAAGAGAATGTGTGTGGGGGGGTATTGGGGGCTGAGGGTGAGTGGGACAGAGAGTGAGAAACCACAGAGGCACTTTATGCCGAGCGCTGCTCCTGCAGCAGCTAGTAGGGTGAGAGGTGACCTTAGCAATGACTTACATTACATAATACCTCCCATCTCTCTGCAGATGTGTGAGTTTGTTTAAATGTTTTATGAGGTTTTTATTACACTATAATATAGTCCCAACCCCTCTGCAGTTGCCAGTTTGGTCACAAAATATAATAAATTTTAAAATACCTAATGCTTCAGCTATTCGATTACTTTCTGACAGGGCCCCCAGTGCAATTATGGTATCGCTGTGTCACTGAGCTACTTTTGTTTGGTCTGTGTAGAATAGCACAATTCTCTTGTCCTGTTCAAAACCTGTGAGCTTGAGTGGATTCCAATGTTCTGTACACTTGTAAAAATAAATATTGTTTAATGTTTGTGTTTCATGTGTTGTGATACAATAGCAGACTGGATTACAGTAACTAATGCTTTAATACTCTGTAGAGGTTGCCATGCCTAGGTAATTTGTGAAGTAACAGCAATCTCAGATGTAATGTTTTTCAAGGTTATGAAACAAACTGAATTAATGGGAATCATCTTCCTTTATGCTGATATGCTGCTTTTCACCCATGGGATAGAGTTTATGTTGGAGTAGCCCTTGGCCACTGAACATTAAACACCATTACATAAGAGACCTGAGAACACGCTAGTGTGGTCTTCCCTTGATAGTAGAGCGTTGCTCCTCAGTATCTCTTTACCTCAGATGCTGATTTTTTTTTCATAAAAGGGAGGGAAGTCAATTTCTAAAAGAAAAAAAAAACCTCAAAACATGCTATGCTTAAGAAATAGACTTAATTTATCAGTGGCTGGTAATTTGTAACTAAGTATTTCAAACAATACTAAGGGAAGAAATATATGCATAAGGAAAATGATTCCCTATTTCCAGTGATGCAACTTTCTGTTAGGCTCTAAGGATATTTTGTTGAAAGGCAATGTGCAGATCTTGATTAGCGAAGGCCTATTTTGCATTTCAAAGCCTTTCTAAAAAGGCATGGCTCCTGAGATGCAAAAGCAGGCAAATAGAGCTTGGGGATTTCAGCTAAGAGTTATGCTTCTAGTGAGCTTGTGTTACAAAGGGTTAAGGAAGTGGGAGATAGACCACCAGAAACAGCAGCTTCGACTTTTGTAAGAAGTCTCTGAATTTAGAAAGATGGAAAATAGGAGCCTTTACTCAACTGTGAGGATTCTGAGGACTTCATACAATTTCTTTGGATGATTACTTCTTTATGGATGACAAGTAGGAACAGAAGCCTTTAATTTCAGGTATTCAGATCCAAATAGAGACCCAAAATTCTGTAAAAATAAAGATTTTCCACGGTTAGTCTTCAATGGACCTTCCAGCAGATAAATGACTGCCATTTAGACTAAACTAGATTCTGTAAGTTGCCCTGTTAAGACAACTTCAATTAAAAATACACTGACAAGGTACAGTTAAAAATTCCATACTGAAACACATTTAAAATGCATCTGTAAGCGCCCAGTTATCAAAGACATTTGTCATCTGTGGCATACAGCCTTCTGAATGTTCTATGCAATGATAGGCTACTCAAAGAATAGATTTGGATCTCAATGTGCTTAATCTATAGCTCCTATCTATCTACATACCTGCCGCTCTGTTATTTAGAAATATTTTTTTTTTCCTAACATGACTCTGTCAATTCTAAACTCACTTGTAAATTGTTCAGGCCACTTCAGCAACAGCAATATCTTACATTTCATTCAAAGGTCACAAATTTTTACTAATATGGATTACCATAGGGATTAATAAAATCTGCCAATTTCACACTATTAGCCAGTGACTCAGTAGCAGGGATCAGATCTTAAAACCCTACAGCTGGCTGTATATTCTAGTCTGTGCAAAATTACAATATTAAGAGTGACTGTTTGTTACAGTTGTTCCATTTTGTAGCACAACGTTTATTAGATATCTCAGATCCAACAGTCAGATCAGTAGCAGGATGGGATGTTTTGAAGAACTGCAAGAGTCAATGGGAAATAATGCATTGCTGTTTTTTCTTCTGGATCGATAATGCCAATGCCCCAGCATGGTATTAGTAAGAAGTTATTAGAAAGGTATGAAACCTTTGCCCACACATTTTAAATATTTTGTAACAATTGTATGTGTCTGTGCCAGCTAATTTTTTTTTGAATAATTCTATTTTCCTTTTGAAAATTTATGATAAATTTCCATTTATATTCTGCTCTTTTGTGAGATATCTTTTGTCTGTGTAAATATTTGTGGTTCGTAGCTAGCTGTTAATTGAATACCTGCATACTTACACAGTGCTCTACTTTTGGGGTAAAAGCTGGCATCTACTTACACTTTTCTATTGTTAGTGGATAAATCACAATTATCCTTACATGGAAAGGAGTTAGTGAGATGTTCAGCTCAATGCTGAGTGTAACATAATATTAAACACTTTGGTAATTTACTGTTTTCTTTCCCCTCTCTGGAAATGAAATATTAGAAATATCAATCTAAGTTGAGAAGAAAGAATTTAAACTTAATTTTAGCCAGATGGAAACAGTTTATAGGCAAGGTGAGATGGGAGAGGTTTTTCTCTAATGATGGCCTTTGTGACTTGGGTGAAGAGCAAATGCGCTACATGTAGGGAAAACAACTAAAGCATAGATATCTTGATTCCAAGGTGTCAGGAATGAAGGTACTGAAACAAAGTTGTGAAGGTACAGTCAGTACCTCAGAGCGGTCTCTGGTTTCTGAAAGAGTTGTAAAGCAAGTGAGATCCATAGTTGGTGTATAGCTTAGTGGGAGTTAACTCCGATTGACATAAGAACTGGGAGAAAGTAAAGGGCAGAGGTTTTTGGCTGATGCTTTATTTTCTTCTGTGTAGCTTTGTGAAGAAAGGAGCCTGATTTTGTTAGAAGCTTTCCTCAATTCAGAAAGAGCCAGCCATCTCCTCTTCTGCTTTCCACCGTCTGAATAGGAATTGGGCAGAAGGCCCAGAAGCTACATTCTCTACCTTACCCCAGCGATGCATAAGGAAGCCAAGAGTCCTCTTCCAAGGAGTTGCAGTGGGAAAGGGCCAGCAGCTACTTAAGAGTGCCCCTTACTCACATCACAGATACTTTGGGGGCTAGAAGGGAAGTAGTAGAAGGCATCTGGGAGAGCTGCCAAGTGTCACGCTTTTGGCAGCTTTGTCACACATTCCTTTAATTTAGGATTTGGCTCTGCCACAGGAAGACTTGCAGGTTTCTGCTTGAAGTTTTCCTTCTTTACCACTTGGGGCCACTGTGGCACTCTTGAGCAGGAAACATGGACCATCTCCTCCTTGTATCCCAGGCAGGAAGGAGCTCTTGGAAGGTAGAAGTTGCATATGGACAGGGCCATTTCCTATTGCCTTTGCTTCCCTTTCCTGTGACTAAAACAACCTAGAGCATCCCAGGAACTTCTTATCACTTCCCGACTCAGCAAGTTTTCTGGCAGTCCTGGACTAGCACAGACAGATCTAGAGCCTGATTGTTCTAATTTTCACAGTTCATCCTGCTGCGAGCACCTTTTCTAGCTGCCAGAGCTTGTGTAGTTCTTTCCTTTGCCCTTACCTTCTTCACAGTATGCTGACAATAGGATTTTGGTTATCAAAAATTGTACTGAGGGGACAAACTGAAAACAAGATTATACAAAATTGTTAACCAGTGGAAGAAAGCCAAGACAGTGGGACAACGTAAAAAAGTGATGTAATTGCTGTTCAAGATACATGGATATTTTGAGGTAACAAAGTTCTCTGTTGGTGGCAAAGACACTGGAGTTCTTAGTTTAAAATATAATTGGAACAGTGCATTAACCCTTACTTTGTTAGTCAAATGCTTTACTATGAAATTTAATACTGTTAAACTCTTGCTTTTTTTCTATAGCAGTACCTGAAAGAAAGTATCACTTTATTATTGCCTGACTACATTACTCATTTAATATGTAGTTAGGAAAATAATTTTCTTGTTCACTTGCATATGAAATATTGTGGTGTTTAAGCTGAATAACGTTACTTTTCCTAGTTGGATGAATGCTGGAAAGTTGGTTTATTTTGTTTATGATTAGAATAGCACTAAATTGAAATGCTGTTTTTTTTAATCCAGTTCTTCCTACAAATTCAAAGATAATTCAGGAGACCTCACGTTGACTCTCACTTTTGCTGCAAATGTTAATATAGCGTCTTTCACAGCGAACAAGCAGAGGATTTTGTTTCTTTTAAGGAGCTGGAGAGGAAGATAAACTTGCCATTCTCTCCCATTTTTGTGATAGCAAGTGACCTGCCTAGCCTGGAGCAGCAAGTCTCTGGGGCCCAGCCATCTACTTGAAGCAAATCTGACCACACTGACCCACCACAGCTCTTTTCTCAGTTGCGGGGGTGTGGATTGGTATTGGTTTTCAATTTAGACAAGATGTTGTGTGAGTCACCCTGCCCCCTGCCCTCCCACCAGTGCTATGAATAATAAACTCAGTGAGAAGTTTCAAGCCAACTGATGTGCTGCCAGGGCACAGCTCCTTCTCCCTGTAGTCCTTCCCCTCTCTGCACTTTGCTGGACCTGCAGGGCTTGTTGTGGGTGGAGGTGAAACACATCTGGAACAGACTGATTCGAATGACACTCGTAAGTGAAGAAGGAGGTTCTAAATCCGACCCACTCTGGGGAAAAAAGGCTGAGGTCATAGGAGGGTAGAATGCAGAGTATTATTATGATGAAAAGTGAAAAAAATTACATCAAATGTTTGTTTAAGGATCAGAAGTCCTGGCCCAACCCCTTCAGTTTGCCAAATATTACATGAAGCTACATAAAAACCAAGTCTAACCTCTCACAGTTCTCCCATTAGGTCACATTAAGCTTTGGCAGGGAGGATGGTCCTACTTGGTGGTTTTCTGATTTGTGGGTTGAATTTGGCCAACCTTACTTATTTAAATTTGTTTTATTCTGTAAACGCTCAATGATAGAGTAAAACTCTAGAGTAAACTTGTTCTGGCCAATATTTATTGTGGAAACGTTATGCATTATCAAGAGATCTTTGCAGAACGGCTAACAAATTAAAACAAAGCATTTCAAGAACATTTTGAATTTCTTTCTGTAAATGAAGGAAATGTACCAATGGCTTCGAGCCACCACTTTTAGTTGTTACCCACTTCTATCCATCTGGGCTTTTATAAAACCAGTGTCTTTGCACTTTCCGCATGAGGACAGCAGTCCCTTTGGCTCTGGAGCAACCAGGGGGGGTAAATCAAAGTACGTTCTCCTCCTTTTTGCTTGGTTAACTTTCTAACAAGCTTGTCTTTCCTCTCTTTATTAGTACCTTGCTGAGCATGATTGCTTACAGGGAGCCTCACTTTAGGTGTTGCCATTGAAGCATGAATTGCTGATTCCAAGGAGGGATTTTCTTTATCTGGAAGTGAAGTACACCACATGTAATCTATATTTTGCCCACTGACAATAGAATTTAACATATATGGAGGGTGGCCTAGTTATGTTTTCTTTATGGAGAATACTTTAACAAGGAAGGGGAAAAAGATCAGTTCCATTGTCCTTAACGGAACATTTTTGATTTGTTAAAAGTAATAGAAACATTTTGTTTTGACATTGAATTAGTAGGCAGCGACTGTGGTACAGTAATAGTGCTACTCTTTCTGAGGACTATGTTCTTGTGGCATACATTCTCTTTTATAACTTTCTCTAGTACAGTTGCCAAGCTGTACCATTGGAGTATAATCAATCTTACCATAGCTGAAAAATTTGTACTATGTGGAACTCAACAAGAGCTGTGAAGCGCTGGAACTAGCTTTGATTTTGAGCCAACTACCTTCTTCCTAACTTTTTCAATTTGGGAATGTTCAAAATTTCATTTAGATGAAAAACGTGCAAATAAACCATTGAAAATGTTTGTAATGCTCTTCAGAACTTCAGGTTTTGTGAACTTTCTTGATTTGAGGAGTTAAAAGAGCTTGCCATTTTTCTTTTTGAAAATAAATTAGGGTCAAACATATTTTGTGAAGCTGCTTGTACTTGGTGTGTATTTGGCTTAGAAGTCTGTGTACTTACTTCCCTTGAAAATTTAAATAGAAATCAACAAGGGAGTTGTGCAGTTTTTCCTCACAAATCAGATTACTCCATTTGCATTATACCACTGTATTTTGATTTCCCAACAAGTTTCTATGACGATAGCATTTATACTGATCTTGGCTGTAATTGTTCACTGGCCAGATATATACACTCCTGCTTTGTTTACTGTAGACTGACTGATCTCACAAACAGCCACTGCAGTATGCTGATACTCCTCAAATGTGGCCAGGTGTTCGGTCTTTACCTGGTCTCTTATAGCTTCCTATAGATTACCTCTGCATCACTCCTCTTCGACAGTGTTACAGTTGGTTAGTGGCATGTAAACATATAAAAAACGTATTATAGGGGTAGATCTGACCAAAGATAGATTGCAGTGCCAGGGCCCTCTTTTGTTATTAGTCTTCAGGTCTGTTAACTACATTCAAGTTATATTGATACGATGTGTAGTCTGTATGTTTAAGTTCGTGGTCATTAGATAGGCACAGGATTATTCAACGCACTGCGTGGATGTGTTGCTGTGATGGTATGCTTCCGTGATTTGAGAATGATCATAATGGGTGCTCTTTTGTTACACTGGATCTCTTATGCTTTTGAACCTCAGTGCGTCTCTGCTACCGTTCATATTGCCAGTTCATATCAAGAGTTGGCTTTTTAAACAACTTCAGTGGTTCCTGTTTGCAGCATTTTAGCTTGTATCACGGTAAAGTCTCAAAGGACAAAAACCAAATTCTGTTCAGGTGAAACTCTTGCTCCAGTAGTGCACTTAATATGCTTCAGGCCCTACTAGTGTGCATTCCACTACCCCAGCTAGTGCAAATCTGAACCAGAAAGCCTCAAAATTCATGCATATGCAGCGTGTCAGGTCCTCCCTCCTGTTGGTATAGTAACTGTTACTTCAGTAGATACTTCAGTACTTCAATGTTACTTACTTCAATAGATCTCCTCCAACCCCCCACGCTGCTCCTTTGCATAGATGTAGCTGCAATACCTCTTAGCTTTTCCACATCCTGAAACTACAGTTTATACATAGTGTGCTCAGTGAGGCAAAGAAGCTGTTCAATGCACTTTCCTGTCTGTTAAAATCTATTCGATGTCTGCCATGATTCTCAAGCAACAAGATACCTGCACAATGCTAAGAAATAGTTTGAGATTCAATTGAGAAACATTCTGCCCTTGTATGAGTTATGTATGGTAGTATTTGCTCTTTCTTTGAATGTTGGAGCTACCACTTTTCCCTTTTAAGACTCCCCTGTGGTGACAGTAAGCATTGCCAGTCACATGGCTAAGATTCAGAGCTGGGAGAGCTGCCATAGTAAACTGAATTTGAACTCTGGTCTTCCCATGCCTCCACTGGGATCTATAACTGTCTAAAAGCCAGGTCTGGACAGAATTTTTTTTGTGTTGCAAAATTACTTTTGATGTGCAGCTGGCTATGTAAAACATTTCTTATTTGTTTGTCCAAATTCCAAAGCTGATTTAAACTATGTAGACTAATCAATAATACAAGTTATTTTAAAAATTAAAAATATTTATCTTTACTACTAGCTAATTTGATAATAATTGGACCCAAGCATTTCTGAACACTGGATGCAAACAAAGCTCTTGAATTGATTATAGATTGTTTGTCTGGTTGGTGAATCAGTGTAAATCTGTGCCAGGGCAATGACAAACCTCAGACAGGTCGCAGTTGTTGGGAGTTTGTATGTAGTCCTTAAAAATGCATGTCATTTCTGTATTATTATGTATTAATTTATTTGCAAAAACACTACACACTATATTTTGTGCACAACATCTCTTAGGTGTGCCGGTGTAAACCAGTGGAGCTTCACTGCATTCTAGCATTCATCAGTTTAAGCCAAGGACCCTGTCGAAGCTCCTTATGTTCACCAACTTTGTTACAGAAACCTGGTAACACAGGGCCAACAGAAAGTGAAATACAGCCAGAGCCCATGGTAAATGTATTTTGCTATGCATGGATACAACTGTTTGTGTAGACTGTATTTTTTTTTTTACTCTTTCCACAATGCAACAACACTGTAATATTTTTTAAAACACTGATTTAAAACAGATTTAGCAGAAGGGTGGAGTTTTTAAAGATATTATGTTCCTACAGTCTTTGTGGAAATTGGTAACGGGATGGAGGCCCCCATAAGTGCTCTCATTGAAGGGAGAGCATTTGAGCTTGACAGTCATTTGTGCTGGTTGTTCCAGTGCTTGATTGGTCAGCAAACGTACAGCTGTGCTGACCTCCAAGCCTGCCAGAGTGCATGCTGCCCTTGTGCTAGTGGCAGAAGTGACGGTGTATCTCTGGTTTGGTGGGGGAGAGGGATAGAGGGAAAAATATAAAACTGCTGTGACAAATACTCTGAAAAGTTTAGGAGAATGAGAAGGTCAAGGAAGAGATTGAAAGAGGTAAAGTGATGAATAGGAGAGTGGATATAGGAGAGACCCAGACTACAAGGGAAGCAGGAATGGAGGGCGCAAACCTTGCAGTGAGCAAGTCTCAGTTTGCTTCACTCATCACTGAATACAGTATGCACTGGGACCTCAGATATGTTTGTCATCAGGTTTATTTTCTGCTGCTATTTGTATGACCCCTAGCATTTCCATATCTTTTGCTTCCTGGCCTTCAGCTATTTTATGGTTTAGGAATATAGGATAGGAGAAGTCTGCAACCGTTACTACTCTGGGAAGACATTTTTGAAAAATAGATTGGACTTAAAGTGCAGGTGGGGGGCAATTTTAGCTTCTCGGCGTGACTAGAAGTGTTTCTTGGACTTGTAATCTAGATTTTTGACTGGTCAGCTCTCCTGAGGGAAATGAATTAGAGGCCAGAGTAAATGTGCCTTCTGAATGTAACCTTATTAGTTACAGACATTCTACCACTGTTATTGAGCATTCTGGTTCAGGTATATGTATAAGTGAAAATCTTTTCATGGCACTTCATCATTTTCCAACTATTTTTTTTTCTTTGAATAGAGAATGTCGTTATAAATAGGTTAGCAATCAAATTTTGTCTTCCTAGTTACCTTCTTACTGATTTTTAGGACAAACACATATCTCTTGAATAGTTTTGTCAGAACTCAGAGATATTTGAGATTGAGGACTTTGTTTTGGCCAGCTACAGTGCTGTGGTCTGACTTCTAGTTTTGAGTCCTATTTTCTCTGAATATTTTCAGGATCTTGTTTTAAATTTATAAGGTCATACTAACAGGGAACTCTGAAGTTGGAAATTGATACTTTAGTTATAAGGTAGCCTGAATTATTTTTAAGTAATTACCTTCTGAACTGCATGCAAACTATGTAGATTCAGCTGATTCTAAATAAAAAGAGAAAGTTAGCTGCAGAGCTAGTGAAACTCTTTTTCCATGTTCTTGCAGACTTACTTTTTTTCCAGACAGCCTCGTGATTCATGGATTTTTTTTTCAATTCTTTAAGTTATTATTTAAAGTATTTTTGCATTTAGCAACTAGAAAATAATTGGTGAGTTACCATGAAATATCCAAGCGTGCTATAAACCAGTTTTCCTTTTAAAGATTCCTGTGGAGCTCTCTTTCACTTGAACACTGTACAAAATAATTGCAATTCTAACCCTGCTAGCACCCCTGAAAGAGGTGACTCTTCAGCTGGTGTTGGAAGCAGCTGCAATTTGGTCCAGTATAAAATTTGTCCAAAGAAGGTAAAAAATACTGCCAAACCCTGTAAGTATGTGGTCTTAAGAAATTCACACAGCTGTAGGAGAGAACTGCCAATTAATATAATTTACAACAGGTTTCAAAATCTTGACTTAGATTGTGAGTTGAATAGAGGGAGGAAATGCAAAAGGGAATGGTGAAAAAGTTCAAGCAGAGGATGCAGTGTTGCAGGGAAAAATGGATAAGCAACAACATCTGGAAACTAATTTGAAAGAGGAAACAACTGAAAAGTGCGACTGCTAAGAGAAAACAGAACCCAGACTACAGCAGATTGGAAAAGATCGGAAGTAGAGAAGAAGAGAGCTTTGTGGTCGTGTGCCATGTGACAGGAAGGACACGAGCATGGTTGTTCATTTTGACTTGGAGAGTTCTATTGGTTTCTTTAAATATAATACCTGCGTAATTAGTTTGTCAAGTTACGCTCATTGCAAGGTCTGAGGTTAACAGAGATTTGCTTTTGAAGGTGGGAAGTAAACTCCACTGCTTTCTTCACAGTTCCACTATCTCTGATTTACCTAGTGGCTGGAAAAGTTCTGTCCTTACATGACTATTGAGATGATTCTGTAGTCTCTTTGCTAAACTGTGTGTTTAACTACTGTGTGATGTGCCTCTAGAGGAGCATCTTTGGTTGTGTACACGTAGCACATCATTAGATAAATACTTTGTTTGGCAGGTTACTTATAAGTCATGTTATCATCACCTTTGCCAGTCATATGGAGCCAATCATAGCTTTCATAGCAAAAGAATGAAGAGCAATCCTTTCAAAGCAGCCCACAAGCACTTGGTCTAACTGTTACCAGTTGCTTTTGTCATTCCTTGTTATTACTAATGAATGCTCTGGTCCGTGTTTTCTGCAGCGTACATGCATCTGTCACTGCAAGCACATGCTGCCTATGAGGACTGAACAACTAAGAGCAAATGGGAAAACAACGGAGCTGTGATGATTAATTTAGTAGACTTTCTCATTAAAATTGACTCTTCATTTTAGATTAGAACTTTTTCTTCAGCCCTCACCAACCTGAGGAATGTGCCATTTCTCGTGAGAGAAAATTAAGATGCCGAAAGTACCAAAATACTTTGAATCTGCCTTTACAAAATGCTGGACGTTCTTATAACGAGAGGAAAAAACACCATTAGTCTTCTTCGGATATCTGAAATTAGATGTTATTTGGCCTCATCTCTCTCAGCTCCGTATTCATTTTCCCCACTCTTTTTTAAGATGTGATTTATTTTGTGTGTGTGTCTTGTTTAGCAGTGGGCAGTTCTTTTCTCATTCTCCCTATTTGCTTGGTTAAGGAAAAAATTCAAGAATTTCTACATCCAGATAACATCTTATGTAGATTCCTTTCTTAGCTAGACAGCAGAGAAAGTGCTGCATTTCATTTTATCTGTTCATGCATTTTCTGTCCTGAATTAATATTGGTTGTGGTTTAGAGTACATATTTTTAGTAATAAGTGCTAAATATTTTAGAATTCTTGCAATTAAATCCTAAATCCAAGGAAAGCAAAGCTTGCAGGGTGGACTAAGGAGAATGGGTGATTTGCACCATGAGAAATGGTAAATGCAGAACTGTTCTTTCCAGTGAGAGCTCAAAAGTTAACAGAATGGTTTGCTAAAAGGCAGAATCTGTGCTGGTGCGCAGCAAGTTGATTTGGTATTGTAGAACGCATTCACGTAGTCCACTAGGTGGCACATTTTAGGAGACTTGTTGGCATGGTGTTGTCAGTACATCGATAACATTTTATGGAAAAACCTTTCTTTAATCCATGTATAGCATGTGTTGTATACCTTTACAGGTCTGGATTTCACTTTATGAGTTAAGGTTATTATTACTATATTTCTATGTAACATATCTAGGTTTTCAGACTAGTAATACATGTGTTTGTACACTTCAGACTGCTGTACGATATCCAAAGTAAATTGTTATCTATTTTTATGTCTGATCATTAACATGAACTCCCTTTTCTTTACGATCTTCTGAGGCTTTACAGAACTTTAACAGTGCTACCTTTTAGCTTTCCTTCATTTGGAATTTGTTTGAAACAGCATGCACAATGTTTTGCAGAGAATTTTTCAAAATAGTCCTCTTCATACTGCTTCAGCTTCAGATAATTCAGTAGATCTTGCACATTGCATACGATTTTTTGTAATCACATTAAGTTTGCAAATTTTTAGATGATTGATTTATTTTTAGTTAGTTTTAAAGGTAAGAAATTTGAGGATTTCTATTTGTAAATTAAACTGAATAGAACTATTTAGTGTTAAGTGCTTTTCTGAACCAAGTCTCAGTGCTAAAGTGTGTTACACCACCTTAAACATGAACTGATATGCACCCTATTGTTTTGAGTACTTTTATAAAAAAGTAAAACATAATGATACATGATATAAGAATGTAATTAAATAATTGCCTTAAAATGCATGCATCTTTTTAGGAAGTCATGCCTCACTCCAGTTGTTGATCAGATAACTCGGGAGGAAGTTTTGTTAAACAGTTTAGCTGATGGGTGGTCTTAAGAATATTAATACTGCAAGATAAAATCAAAGAATAGAAGCAGATAGAATGAAACTGCTTAGGGAAGGATCTTGTTTCGCTAGAAGCTAGCTTTTTTAAAGACCATGACAGCTTTTGGATATTTCAACAGGCAAATAGTTTGTGAGTGGAGGTATGACAAACTTCCACAGATGTTCAGAAAGCCTTTTGGTTCACCTGGGGTTTCATATTAAACTTATCATGAAGGGCAGTGCAATGTGAAAATACAAATAAATAAATATTTCAAATCTTTTTCCAAAAATCTTGCAGCTGTGCTCTGAAGAGCCTGCTGGGTAGAGTGTAACAGGCTTTTTGCCTAGAAAATTGACTCTTTCAAATGAAGACTGTTAGTCCTACAAAATATTTCTGTAAGCAGTGGAACACATAAAGAACAGAGTATAGAGTAATGGTTAATATAAGACAAAGAAAGGAAAAAATTTTAGAGTCATTCGAATTGCCTGTTTTCCAGATGTATTCAGAGGTAAGAATAGTCAACACTGAAAATCAATTTCAAATTTGTTGTGTCAGCTTTATTTTTTGGTCCTTTTCTGTTAGATAGTATGGATATTTATTGTATATTTAGAGAGAATTTATTAGCTCTTTCAAAGTTATCCGAACCCTTGGATGCGATGTGGTTTATGGATACCAATTATGAGTGTGCATATTTAGTTTAAGACTATAAAAATTGACCCAGAACCTTCTTCTTAGTAGCGAAGAGAAGTAGAAAAGAGACAGACTAGTCCTAATGGCCATTCTCTCAAAGAACATGGTTTATTTCTGCTGTAAACAATTAGTATGTGCAGGAGGCAATATTGACTTGTCATTAATTTATATGAATAAAGCATCTGTACAGTAGTTATGGTAGCTATTGAGATGCAATTATTTAAATCTTAATTTTCGTCTGTGGCTGAGATTAGGGTTTGTTGGAAAACCACATTGAAAACGCTGTAGCCTTGAAAAGATTTTGTCAGAGTTCTGTCACTTGCAGTTGCAGGAGACCTGGAATTCTTGGAATTTCATAGAGGTTTTGTCTTCTTCCATCTGGGATCTGGGACAGCAGTCAAATTCTTAAGAGTTGAATAGTATTTCTGACAGTCTATAAGACCATCAAGAGTGAATGTCTTTCCTGACTACTAGCATAAATTGTTACAGTAATGTTGTATTCTGAGCTATTGTCTAATGCTTCATTTTTACATAGTTGATGTTAAACACACAATGATCAGAACATCATTTTTCTGAAGGAGATTCATAAAGGCTGTAGGAATATATACATAAGAAGATGTGCTCTTGAGGGAGTAGATTTCACTGACTGTAAATCTGAACTTTTGAGTCTACAGGTTGACTCAGATTATCCCTTGCATTATTTCTTCTGTGTGTAATGCAGTATTCAAATGGTGTCTCAAAACACTGTAAAATTAGAGAGACTTTCAATAGTAATTTGTAAGCTTTAAAATTCTTACAATATTTTTTGGTAATGGAAACTTAAAGTGGAGTTGTGCTGAATCCCTTCTAATAGCTATGAACATCTATAAATAATAAACCCTTTATTTGCAATTAACTTTAATTTCATAGGCTTCTGTTATCATTTTGTTGGAAATCAGGTTAATATTAGAAGGATAACAAGCCTGTATTAGCTTAAAAATCATCTACATTCTGTCAGCTGAAACCTAATGAGTGGAATGGGATAAGTGGTTCCTGATTATTGCAGCTGAGATTGTAAGCAGTTTCTGTAATTTTCATTCTGATGGACAAAACATTCAGTGTAATGTTTTCCTAATGGGGAGTATGAGTATGCATCTTTGAATCTAATGGTTTAGGATCTACCTTTACTTGAAATTATTGACCAAAGATTTGTCATCATGCTTTGTCTCAAGAGAGTATTTTAATGCCCGTAGCATCACTATGGGTGAAGGCCCCCAGAGTTCAATAGTTTAATGAAGACTGCTGGCTAGACATCATGATAATTTAAATTTCATCCTTGGTCTTGAGGTGTGATAAATCTATCTAAAGCTGCAAAAATGATATGCTAAAATATGGCCAGTGCAGTGTCTGTTTTGGAGTACTTTCATTACATAATTACTGCTTTCTCAAATATTTAGCTTACAGGAAATATTTATTTCTTTGCCAAATGCCTTTTCTGTAACAGAAAACACTGAGAAAAGGCTGAGGTGGCTCTGCATAGAGTTATGTGGGACAAGTGCACGAAAGTGTTACACCTCTAGCAAAAGCAAGAACTTTTGTACCAAGTTATCTTTGAAGGCAGAAATTGCTTCAGATTGAGTGTAATGTTAGTGTAGAGAAAGAATGTAATGTTAACTCAAGAAATTGCAGCAGTACCTTGACCATTGCTGGGTGAATTCCTACGAGAGGGTGTTTTATCATCTTTTTTTTCTATTTGTGAATGAGTTCAAAGTGATTCTCAAGATTTAAGATAGGAGTTGAAATGAATCATTTAGTATTTTTATGCGTTTAATTCCATTCATGTAGTAAAAAAAAGAGATACATAGTTAAATAACCAGCAGTCAGTGTAGTACTTATTCAATATCATAGTCAAACTTTGTTTTAATAGATAACGTAGCTAATAAAAGTAATTGATAAATACAATTCTGAGAATCTGGTTTCCTGTTAATGATATGGGAATGTTGAAGAGTTAGCTGCCTTATTTTTCCTCTAAATGCTAGAATATTTACAGAAAATAATTTAAAATCCTGAGTACAGGTGCAGTAAATGCATTTTAAATCTTAAATACAGATTTAAGATTTTAGGTATAATGTTCCTCTGCAGACTAATTCCAAAGTATTCGTATCTATTTGCTCATGTCATTTTTCTTTTAAAGATAGCATTCAGTGATTGGGCACATGCATGATAGGGTAGAAGCCCTTGAGAGAAGCAGGCCTGCATCCTAATAATTGACATGAAGGGGTCATATGTTCTAAGATTTGAATTCAGAAGGAATAAAGCCTATTTTAGGGCTTGGATAACTCTGTGTGGACTAGGTCTCACTGGTAATATACATGGTAATATACAAATGGTAATATACAAAGTGGCTTTAAATAGTATGCCATTTGTCACAAAGGTGGAAATAATCTGGAATAATTATGGCCACTGCCAGTGATCCTGACTGCTGCTCTGCTACTGGTATTACGTAATGCCATTTTCAGTACTGATATCAGAAAAAAAACCAGAAGATGCCTGGGTAGAGCTAGGTATTTAAAAAAAAAAAAAAAAAAAAAAAAAAAAAAAAAAGTACTTGCTTAAGTACTTGCTTGTTCCTATCCCTGACTTTCCCTTCAGGGCTCATTATCAGTCTTTTGTTATAATGCTTTATTCCAATTTCACTTTTGCCACTTTCTCAGACCCCTTATTCTTCCCACCAGTCTATCTGCTTCCAATTCCACTTTCTTTTTACTATTCTGTCCTGCCTTTTTCCATTTTGTTCATGGGCAAGAAGCTCAAGAGGTGTTAGCAGTATTCTCCTTTGGAATAAATAGGAGAGAATGAGAAAGAAGGGAGTAGTTAAGAGGAGGTGCTTTCTACATGTAGTTTCTTTTTAGTAAGAAAATTCAAGGACTAGTCTTTATTCCACATTCTTCCTAGGAAGTTTGGAAGGTAGTTCAAAGGTTACTCAAACCCTCTTTTTCCAAGAAGAGTGAACTGTCTTTTGTCTGGAGGTTGGATGCAGCATAGGAACTATGTACATCTCAAAAGGTATCCTTTGTAGTTGGATAAAATCCATCAAATTAGGTAATTTCTGTGAAAATCAACTAGTTCTGCACTCTTGCAATAGCCTGCTTCATTATGATTTACGGGCAGCAAAGCTATTTAATGACTACAACTTGTTTTAGGATGTGGATCTCAATGTTGCATGGACACAAAATGCTAAGTCACGTAAAATCATGTAAAAACTTATTTTCACATTTTCTTTCTATATAAATGGGGAAAATATCTGTTTCTTTTTCAACTCAGGAATACCAGTTTTGCTGAAGAAGTGTATTCTGTTACAGTTGCAGGGATAAGTTTCAAAGTCTTCATAGTAATTCAACATATATTCCACACAGACTGTTAATGAAATAAAATCAGGCAAAGACATTTATTAATTTACTATGTGGTTTAAATTAATGATGTGGGAATGTTGAGCTTTTCCTTATATTTGGTCTCCTATGATTTTTGCCCTTTTTGTGTTGAAGTATTAGTACCATTCATAAAAATAAAAACAATAATAATTATACGACCCTAAAACTGTCACAATCAACTTAAAGCCTTGTTTTGAGCAAGATATAAAGCATGTGTAAACTGCAGCACTAGCTGTTTTGTGTTCAGAGCCTGCTGTTACTTTGCCCACTGGTCGAGACTGACGCTTAAAATGCTCCTCTTTCTCATACACAAAAATGTACCTCCAGCCCATCAAACTATTTCCTTGGGAAGCTGTGGTTCACTACAAGACTACTGAGTTAGTGTTCTAACCTGGAAATGAAAAGAAAGCAGAAGCTGAACAGTTTGAGAAGCGTCGGCATGGAAAGGGATTACCCTGTCTCATTTTCCCCGAACCACATTCTTCTGAAATGAGACTTGCCCTGCAAGTCCCCACCCAGGCAGTCCTTCTCCCACACGAGGTAAGGAAGCCACCGGCAGGCTGAGCTAGGAGCTGTGTTAGGCTTCTCCTAGTTGGAAGCCTCTCTTAATTACATCACACCTGGCTATATTTCAGAGATTAATGAACAGCATCTTGTCAGTTTTAATATATCACAGTGCTTTAGTTTACATTGACGATGTAATCATAAATTCCCTGAGCTGTGAACTACACCTTAAGGACTTGCATGGAGTTCTGAGAAGAAATAGCTGTAAACTAGAGAGCGTGCCAGTTTTCAGAAGAACCTGCAGATTTTCTAGGACATTAGGTTTCAAAAGAAGGATTACACACAGACTAAACAGAGTATAAGTCATAAAAATTTAAAGACATCACAAAAATAAGATCCTTTTTAGGTATGACAGAATACTAAAGGAAATTTATACTGAATTGTACCACCCAAGCAGACCCATTAATTAATGTAATGAGAAAATATGTTCCATTTCCATGGAACTAAGCACTTGACATTTCTTTTAAAAGGGAGAGAAGTGAAAGCATGCACTTCACCACTCCTGAAATTCTCAGAATTTAGCTTATCTATTCACATTCATGAGCTGCCTAGCTATTTGGATACATAGTAATCAAGAGAGAAGAAAAAATTAACGTACCCGAGCAATATGTCTAAATTAATGTAAACATACGATGTGCTGTGGGGCTTGTAAATTTATATCTTACATCTTGAACATTGTGGAGATCGTCACATCTCACTAGGAGATCACAAGTGAGAAAAAGGTTTCTATTACCAATCCTGATTCTGAAAGTAATATGCAAGTGAAACTTTTAAACCTATAAGCAAATGCTATATGTTCACTTCAACTGCTTATACTTCTAAAGCTAGCTAGTAGGGCAATTTTAAGGATTAGAAAGTAAAAGCCAGACTTTAGATTTATAAGAAGCCAGATCAATTTTCTATGCAAATGATTTTAAAAATTCCTATTCTCAGATTTTTATTCAATTCCTTTTAATAAAATATTCCCCTGCGTATTCTTTGGAAATTCTTAAGGTCATTCCTTGATAAAAGCAAAGTCAGAAAAGTAAGTTTGAGATGTATATATATTTTATGGTGCAAAAAAACCTTGGGACATAACTTCTTTCATTTCACATCCGTGATGCAACGGCCACTTGGTCTTAAGAATGGGAGAGTTGTAGGCAGCATCCTCTGCAGAGTGTTATGTAACATTTCAGTTTGGATGGCAGCTCCCAGATGTTTCCATCACTGTTTATTTGAAGAATTTTTGATATGTGTGTCAGCCTTTTGTAGATAAATTCCTAGGCTTAATATGTTAGTCAGGCTCTATTCAAGTAAGGACCAAAGAAAATATTATGCATTCATAGGAAAGATAAGCCTTACCCTGGAACATCTAACTGATCCCTGTTACTTTGTTTCATATGAATTTTAAGTCGGACCTTCAGTTATCATTAGATATCATATCATATATTGGACAAACACAGCAGTTAATGCTGTTCAATTTCTGCATTTTTTGCAGTAGAACTTAAATTAGTCCACAGTTACAACAGGAGCTTAGGAGAATTTTGGTCAAATACAGAGTGAACGGCTTCACTTTATTGTGTGTTAGTAAATGTATGTTTTATGCACTTATAGTTGATGCTGAAGGATTTTCCGAATTACAAATACATTCAATTATTATGTCTGCAAAGTTTTAAGAGGGATTTTCACTTGTGTGCGTGTCTAATATAATTCAGTTAATTCCTTGATCCTTCAGTATTTTATCTTTCTTTCCACTTGTCAGTGGCAGAAAATGGACCTGCAGATCTCTCTTGTTTTGTGCAAAGCAGTTTACATGCAAGGTGTGCAAAACTGCACTGTAGCCGAAATAATATTTGAAATATTTGATCACCATGAATTGACTGAAAGAAGGCCAAACCTAATGCTTTTATAACCACATTAAAAAGCCAGGAGATTAGTTGTAATAGCTGATCTATCTGTGTGAAATGCATGCTAGCAGATGCTTTGTAATAATAGAAACTACAGGATAATTGTTAAAATACTGGAGAATTTTATGCTTATTTGGAATCAGTACATAGGTAAAGTGCAGTTTATGTACTTCATGCACTGTCATTTTATGAGTGCTAATTACTCTTATGCTAATTTGACTGCAATCCAGTGACTCTTATTTAAAACCTTTTGTCTTTTATAGCTGTTGTGCAGTTTACCAGCATTTTGTATTTCTAAAGAGAAAGGTACTGCAGAAAATGTGCTTGTCCCATTACATATAGTAGGTAGAAATCTGTCTCTGAGCACGCTGGTTTCAAAACAGACAGAGGAAGGAATCTGATTTGCCAGGCTTTACTCTTTATGAAAGAGTTAGCAATAATTTTACTCAGGTCAAGTTAGGAAGATTAAGAAGATCTAGTTGTTGAATAGCTGTTTTTCTTTTCCCTTTTTTTTTTAAATGTTGTTATAAAATTTTCATCTTCACACGTTTAGTATTTGAAAAGATTTTGAAGATTTTGTGTGTATGCTTGTTTCATATATATACATGTATATATGTATGTTTGCTTCATATAAATACAAACAGGTTATTATGAAGATTCTGTGCTTCAAGATGCATTTCTAGCCCTAATAAATCTAAAATCCATAAAAATAAAACAAATGGTGCTATCCCAAGTGTACAGGGGCAGTGTAGCTTATCCCACTGAAAATTCTTTCTAGTAGAGTGCATTTCAGACTGTATCCATATTCGAATGCCAGAAAATAGTTTCCTTACAGATAGGAGGAAGTGATCTCACTAGTGCCTAGGCACATAGAATTGTCAGATGAAGCAGCTGTTGGATGACAGGATACCGTTCTAACCACCATTCTGTAGTCTTTTCATTAAAATGCCAGCGTAATTGCATATATTTGGTATGATTCATTACCATTGTGGAACAATTGTCTTCTTTACACAGAATTAACCATCACAAATGAATGAAGCTTACCAACTGAATGAAATGAATGAAGGCTGTTATTTTAGGCTAAAGTCAATGTGTTTGTCGACCAAAATCAGTGTATTTTGTGCAGAAACATAGCAATACAAAGATGTCAGCATACTGCTCACAGTAGCATTGTGATGGACTTTAGACATGGAAACTAGTGCCCTAAAGGAAATCTGACTTCAGTGTTTTCCATATGCTAGTTGTCTACTTGCAGAGTTTCTAAATAAAAATAAAGCCAACTCAATATTTTCCCTTGCCACTACCACTAGAAATAATTATTTCGGTATCAGTTTTTCCTGTTAAGTGAGAATTTTCTGATCTGTGAAAGCTTTTACTTAACTCTGTAATGATACTAAACGAGGTGCTTTAGCTACTGTGCAGTTAATAGTGACTGCAGCACATTGTGTAAATTTCTGAATGAAGAAGCAGTCAGCAGTTTAGGAGAATGGTTGCAGGTAAAAATATTTGTGTAGAACTTCATAGACTTGCCTGAGATGTTTCTTTGTTTCTTTAGACTGCTACTCGTACTCAAGCTGACTTAGCTATCTCTGAGATCTCTGTACAACTCAGTAGTCACTGCAAAAACATCAGCAAAAACATCTTCACTTTCATTTTTTTTTTTTTATCAGACAGAAACACTTAGTTGACAACATCAATGAATCTGGATTCCCACCATGACCTGTCTTGGCAGGAGGATTTTGAAAAACAAAGAAATAACTTCTAGCTCTCATGATAATTTTTATGCTGGGGCTATTTTCTTAACATGGCTTTTTGTTTTTTTCTGTTTAGTCTTCTCTTCCTTGTAAATCTGTGCCCGTGATACAAACTGGTACACATGTATAATAGTAATAACTGAAAAAAAAAAAGATTATTCCCTGTAAGCAAACACTTTGAGCCTTGTCTCTATATCCTTTTACAAAACTTCTTGGATGTTTCAAAGAAATGCTCTGCCACAGTAAGGGATACATGAAGAAAAAAAGGTATTCTCGGTGCTATCTGTTGAGATTAGAGTCAATAGATGGAATCAATGCAGAGTCAATAAAGCAGATCATAGAGGCAGAAAGTGGAGTTTGACTGTCAGCTGGAAGAGAAAGAAGAACGATGGTACTGGCTCTTGCTGCCTAGAGTGTGTATAACTGAATATTCAAGCAAAACTGTTTCAGGAGTAGAACGTTAGGCCTCTTTCCTTTCAGATACGTTTTCCAGACAAGAAGATTCTAACTCTGTTCTTCTCTTTCTTCTTTTGACCCTTTGATTTTTCTCATTTCTGTCTGCTTCATAGTTTGGATCCATCCAGAAGGACTGCAGTCAAAGCAATTTATGGGAAAGTAACTAGAGGAGTTCAGATCTTCCTTCTGAGTTTCAGTTATGTTCTTATCAGTGAACTTATCATTGAACTGGCACCACCACCCATGTAGTTAATTGAGGTGCTGACTAACTTTTCCGGACTCTCCAAGGTCTCAAGCAAGCTTTGGCTGTTGTATGTCTTATCCTGAATTGCTACTTGAAGGAGGTAACTATCTACTTCCATGTTGTTCTGGTACTGTGTGCCAGCCAGAAAATTTTCTTGCCAGGTTAAAAGGTACGTAGTGAGTTCAGATGCCAGAATATTAAAGCAATACTGAAAATTGGGCAGCTGAAGGGTTTATATGCCTAGGACTTGCATTGAAAACACCAGACATCAACAGCGCATTGTTTAAAACCCATTATATGTTTGGAAGTAGTGATTCCAAACAAATAAGCAAGCAAAATCCAGTCAAATCTGTGCATGACTGTTAAGTTCTATTGAAAAGATATTAAAACTAAGATACTGAGAGTATTCTATCTGAGGTAATTCCAAGTGAATGCTGTGCCAGGTCAAGCTGCATTCTCAGCAGTGACCGCTACCTGAGTATTATGTGATGTATTTTAGTTCCAGGCTAATAAAGGCAGTAAAGAATTTACAAGGCAGTAATAAGTTTAGAAAATATTAAAATGACTCTTTATCTGTGAGCGAAAAACCTGATAATCCCACAGAACTTCCATCGCAAACGAAAGCTGTAATTATAAATGCAAAGTAAGCATGATTCTAGTAATTCATAGGGTACCTCTTAGACGAGTTCATCTTACCACTAATGTATTTAGATAAGAAAACCTGGAAAATTTCAGATGGCTGAATTCTTTGGAATAATTTTAATAGACTAATATGGTAGTGAATTTACTAGTTGTTTCCTGCTGCCTCTATTGAATCTCTGTGCCACTCAGCCACTTCAAGATATTTTTTTCTCTTGCATAACCATCCTAAAAACCATCTAATCTAAACAAGGAACCTTTACACTCTTTGTTTGCACTAATCTACAACCAAATAGATTTGACTGAGTGCGCAGACAACGCATGGGATTTCATGTATATGTGTGTAGCTGCATACTTCTGTTAAGGATATAATAAGGAACAGGTACATGTAGGCTGTACAGCTATACATCTTGGAAACCTTAGGGTTGGACGTAAGTGCCTTCTGATGGCTTGCTAGGCAAGGTGTATCATGAGGCTCTCTAGGGATGAATTTCTTAAAAAAAAATAAAAATGACTTCGACCACATTTATTTGATATTACATTCATAGGTGTAAAATAGCAGTTTATAGTTTCACTTGTCCATTTCCCTTGCTCTGGATCTGCCTCCCTGATCAAGAAATTCAATAGCTATTAAAAGCTGCAGCTGTACTAACAGTCTTATGCTTTATGGGGGCATTTTGCAGCTATTACTTTAGAACAGGCATTCCTTGCCAGTACAGATGTTGCATCTACTTTTTTTCGTAAGATTTTATCTGCACCATGGGCATTGCATTTCTAATGTTTGCTTGAAATTGCTAAACACACTCCATAGCTGTAATTTATTTGGGCTGGTGTAGTTTAAAGACCTGAAATCTAGATCTGCACCTGTTCTATTCATCTGACCAGGAAAGCACTAATTCTATGCATAAGCATTTGTTGAGTTTCGATCTCTTCTTTATAAATCTCATGAACTAAATGCAGCCCTTTGATTCACACACATGTTCCCTTTCCCTGAGGTGGAATTTGCTTGCATATATATCACCAAATTTCATTTTTCTAATATTGGAGAGAGAACGTACCACTTGATCGGGGGAGTTGGAAACGGTGACCTTTAAAGATTCCTTTCAACTCAAATGATTCTGTGATTCTATGTTCTAATGGAGGACAAGTATTCAACTTCTACATTCCCTTTCTCAGTCCATACATCTCCAAGTAATCAAACTTAAATAGCTAAAGATTAAACATTTAGAAGGGTATATGTACATGGAGCAAGTTCTGTTAGCATGTTGATACTGATTTCATTGTGGAAAGTGCGATGACAGTACTGATAACAGTGAATTTGTATTAATGGAAGGTGACAGACAGTTGAGAAAGGCTGTGATATTGACAATTGCCTAAGTAATAAATGATAAATTTTAAATATTGAATATTGACCCAGTATAAGAACCATTCATTCAAATGTTTGAGCCCAAAATTTTGGAAATCAGACAAGAGCCAGCCTAACTTTGAAAGACAAAAAACTCAGAAAAAAAAACCTTACAAAAACAAGAAACCACCCCACACCAACCAAACAAGAAAGCAACTGTTCACTAAGGTTTTTCAAAACCAAAGCTATGTCCCACTATGCCCAATTCTGCCAGAGATGTATGTCGTATGTAGACATGTTATAAAATGACTCAAACCAACCCTTCCCCCAAAATAAATAAATGCAGCCACATAGACTGAAATGATTCTTTGGCATTTTAAAGATTCTTCCCTACTTACTTGTGGTGCGTTTTTAATTCTGAGTTAAATCAAGAATTGATCTCTTGCTTAGTATTTTTGTTAGAACAGAAAAAAAAAAAACCTCGCTTACAGAATCACAGAATTACTAAGGTTGCAAAAGACCTCTAAGATCATCAAGTCCAACTGTCAATCCGTCACCACTGTGCCCACTAAATCATGTCCCTAACTGCCACATCTACATGTTTCTTGAAAGCCTCCAGGGACAGTGGGTCCACCACTTTCCTGGTCAGTCTGTTCCAGTGCCTGACCACTGTTTTTGGAAATAAATTTTTCCTAATTTCCAACCTGAACCTCCCTTTGTGCAATTTGAGGCCGTTACCTCTCATCATATCACTAGTTACCTAAAAGAAGAGACTGACCCCCATCTCACTACAACCACCGTTCAGGCAGCTGTAGAAGAGCAGTAAGGTCCCCCCTGAGCCTCCTCTTCTCCAGACTGAACAGTCCCAGCTCCCTCAGCCACTCCTCATAAGGCTTGTACTCCAGACCCCTTAAACTGATCAAAGTACTCAGGGTGCAGCCTCACCAGTACATTAGAATGATCACCTCCCTGGTCCTGCTGGCTATGCTACTTCTGATCCAAGCCAGGATGCTGTTGACCTTCTTGGCTACCTGGGCTCACTGCTGGCTCATGTTCAGCTGGCTGTCAGTTAGCCCCCCCAGATCCTTTTCTGCTGTTCAGCTTTCCAGCCACTCCGCCCCAAGCCTGTAGCATTGCATAGGGTTGTTGTGACCAAAGTGCAGGACCTGGTACTTGGTCTTGTTGAAGCTCATACAATTGGCCTCGGCCCATCAATCCAGCCTATCCAGGTCCCTCTGTGGAGCCTTCCTACACTCAAGCAGATAATGACTGATTATGCCATAATCAATCTTGTTAAAAACTTTTAAGTATGTAGAAAATGTAGTGCAATAGAATGGAGAAGAAGCATCTCAATAAGAAAATAAAGAACAGAAGAATTAAAGAACAGAGCTATATGTGGAAGTAAAGTGAAGGCAATAAAAGCAAAGAAGTTTAATTGAAGTATATATTTTGGGAGTAGTGATTAAATACTGAAACAAAGATATTCTTAGTGACTACATTACTAAAATGAAATGCTCCGGAATTGTGCATTTAGCCTTTGAATTCCATTTCAAACTTCCGATGACACTGACAAACCACACAAGCCACATTGAAGAGGCCAATACCACATTTAATTCATCTAACAGTAGAGCAGAATTTGGCCTCTTAGATTTAGGATGTCATCAAAAGCTCTAGATAGAATTACAGTCTTGCTGTACACAGTTGAGTGTATATAATTCTTTATGTAAAATTCATGTGTTCTAAGTTGTAAAAGAAATGAAAGGTAGCTGTTAATTCCAAAGCTTATAAATATGTCAGTGGGTTTTCATAATGTCTTAATAAATTACAAGAACAAACTTAAATGGCTCATGATGTCACCAGAACTACATGCTGCACTGTATTTATTATAATTATGTAGTATACCTCACAGGATTCTTTTACTTTCTACATGAATAGATAGATCCCACTAAGAAGTCAAAACAGTCCTTGTTGGTTTCTTCGTTCTTTTTTATTTTCTATCTTTCAGTTGTTCTCTTGTTCTGAGCCCTTCTTCAAATTAAGAAAATTCATCTTTTTAAGAAGATGTCTTTAAAAGAACGTTACTATAACTACCATATTTATTCATTGGGAAGCTGAAGTAAAATATAGTTTCCAAATATCATCAAATTTGGGTGAGGTTCAAATTTTCCTTGGATCTTAGTTCTCTGCCTGGCCACCATCCTGTATCACTAGTGGTGTAACTAGCTGAAAAATGGAAAAACAATTTCATGAAAATTTCAAGGCTGTTTTGGCTTAGATCTGAAGAGTAGAGATAGCACCAATATCTTGGTTTCAGTAATGCATCATTCTTTAATCTAGAAAATGAAAACAGGTTGGACTAAACACTTTATATAAGTTAAATGTGTAAGACAAATATTCAACAGCAGTTCAAAACCACTAAGGTAAACTTAGTTTGTAAAGAAGCCCTTGGTTCTTTAGTACTCCCTGACCAAACTGGTTTTTATCCTCACAGATGTAAGTTGCAAGTGCAGTTTGTAATTAAGTGTCATGATTAAATGTTCTTTCACATCGGCAAATACACTGAGTGGCCTTGCTCCCACTGATACGCTTAGGTGTTGATTTCAATGGAACAGACCTGTTACTTGAGAGGAGAAATGTAAGAACTCAACATTGCATTCATTTTTTATGGCTCTTATTTAAATCACTGGAAATAGTACATCTGAATTTAACACATTTATCTGCTGACTTGCTTCTCTGAAGAAATTAAATGAAGAAAACAAAGAAACAACTCCCAGAGTTTCTCCCATATTTACTGAACTAGTTCCCCAAAATATATGTACTTGAAAAGCCTGTGCAGGAAATTCCATTGTTCAAGCTGTATGTACATTTGTGTATTGCTTGCAATGAAACAGGTATCTTTTCAGTAGGGAGGTCTTATTTTTGCTCTCATTTATCCAGAAGCAAACAGGAAACCCCATTCCAAAATTCCCATTCCAAGAATAATAGCAGTGTTCAGTCACATTTTATGAAAGCATCTTAGAACTTATATAAATAAAACTAGTGTGCATTTCAAAGAATATATAAAATGCTGGCATTTTGCTTTTACTGCAAAGATCAAAGAGACGATTTAAAATTAAAATTTTCATGAATTTTAAATTATGTATTTAGTCATAAGAAAAATATTAAAAAGAAAAAAAATTAAAGCAGCACATGTACCTTAGATTGTAGGATAAAGTTTAATATACTTTATTAGCTTAAGGGACACAGAATAGCTATCTATCCAGAACTTCAGGCATGCATTTACATAAATATATTAAATTAAGAAAAGCAATTATACACTTAAACATCCTTTTGTCTAAAAAATCATTAAATCCACAGATTAACAATAAATCCAACTCTATGCATTTATCACTTCCAGATACAACTGTTCAGTTTCTCAGATATTACACAAATACATTTGTTAGAATTTATATGCATTATACATATATTATATATTACATAATAGTGTGTATACATACATGATGTTCAATAATATAATAATAATTTGTACTTTTATAGCACTTTTCATTTGAAGAGCTCAAAGCGCTTTACAAGGATTGGTTTCACTAATTTTCAAATGGAAGGTGGAGGCACAGAGATGCAATTATTTAAGATTATATAGAATGTGACACTCAATAACTGAATTCTCTTGCTTTGAACTTCAGCCATGCTGTCTCCCTAAAAAGAAATACACATAGCATATGTAATCTACATAGGTGGACTTGCAAAGACTTGTAAGGTCTCAAATCAAGAAAGCACTTAATTATATTAAAACATTAAGCACATGACTTCGGTGAGATTCATATGCTTAAAATTATTTGTGTGCTCCAGTGCTCCGCTAGATTGGTGCCTGTATGTGCTTAGTAGTATAGTACAGTTTATAGAACATAAACATAGTTTGAATGATATTTTCTAAGCTGTTTTCCCACATTTCAAATGTACATACAGTACCTGATGGCTACTATAAAATAAAATTACTTGAACAGAGGAATATCACAACAGTTATGTTCTCAAGTGACAGATTTTGTTATTTCCTTTCCCTTTCCTCCTTGGCTCCCATTAAAATCTAATTGTTCTCAAAAGGGAATTGAAGTTTTCATTCTGTAGTATGTTTTGTGGGGGACAGCTAATAACATTGCTGGGTAACTCAGAGGATAGAATTACTGCTTCTGGTATTAGTGGTGATCACTACAAGATACATGCGGTGACCTAATACCAGATGGTTTCTGGTCTCAGTATAGCCTGATAGGAATTAAGCCCATTCTGCACACTGATTGTGACTCCGCCAGGAGTGTTTTCCTTTTAGCAGCTCCTCTTAGGAACATTCAGAAAATGGAATTTAGTTGTCGTTATGCAAATTACCTTTTTCTCTGACAACAATGCATCCTACACACAGACACACACAAAAACCAAACAGCCACCTCTCTCTGCCTTCTTCCTACTCAAGAATTTTGTGAACACAACCACTACATATAGTCACATGTTTTAGCTGGCACTTTCTTTCTGAAAACTCCAGAAATTCAAACAATTTTTCATTGAAAGATTTTTTCACTTTTGCTTTCATTTTAAGATGAGAATAAATGGGAAAATGTCATAGATTGTAAGAGGAATTTAACTATAAGATTTGTGGGATGCTACCTATCACCTCTAACAGTCTGAAAGTTTTTTATTCATAGAAATAAAACTCTTCTACAACAATGCAGCTTCTGTTTCAGCACATTCTTAGCAATAATTTCTGATATTTTTGATTGTGAAAGCCACTGTGTGTACAGTACACAATAGGTAAAACACACATTATATATATTATATACAAAATATTAAGTTTTGTGAATTCCTATAGCATGAAATTATGTTTTCAGTGCTTGGAGTTCTGGTAAGCAGATGTGTCACTTTCCTTTCAAATCAAACTCTACAGCATAAAGTAGAGAAAAACTCTTACGGGAGCCTATGGTAGTCTTATTTGGGTTATGGGATAGCATGATCATCCTTTCCCAATATATAGACCAAACAAGTAATTATTAAAAACTCAGAAGAGAACTGAAAGAAGAGGGTTGATGTGCCATTGAACCATTTATACGGTGCTATAAAATGAAAATATTTGTCTTATCCAAGATAAGGCATTAATAGTACTGTCTTATTAGTCAGTCTGCCAAGTGTAAATCTATGCAGAATTGCTATACTAAGATTGTTTGTCTATTGTGTGTTTTACAGCATGATAAATTCCCAGTGCACAGTATTAATTGAAGTCAATGCGTACAAAGGCAAGCAGCTAAACCCTTTGCCTGGCACGGGCCTACAGAATACCTACTTGTGCCTAAACCTCCACTTGTTTACACCTGTTACTTTGGTATTTTTAGTGGTCTCATTGCTTTAAGTATTACTGTTCTTATTAGCAAGGATGGGAACAATTTTTTTTTGTTGGATTCAGGATATAGTCTTTATTGCAGTATTACACCACTCCTATTTAATACATGAAGAAAGGTTTGAAAATGTGCCTGACGCATTGAATGGAGCCTTTGTACTACTGCACTGAAAACAGCTGCAGGAACTCTTCCACTGATGTCTGTGAGCTGGGGTGCCATCCTTTCTGTGGGGGCAATCTTGGGCCCTGTCTTAGTATGTGCATTTCATAAAATGGGACCACTGACTTATTATTTAGATTATTTTCCTGCTTAGTGGCATATGCTTAAATATTTGAAATAAGCATATATGTGCAAAAGAAAAAAATGTGAGCTAACTGCTCAGCATTTTTCAGGAAGTATGAAAAGTCTGGCAGATTTAACAGAACGCTTGTGTAACTGTTGGCAATATCTATAAGGAAACTCAACAGGATTGGATATGCTCTGTGCTTTAAGACAGGCCTGAATCTGCAGTCGTCTTCTGGAAAACCTTAGTGAGTCTAATGACTGCAGATGCAGACAGAGAGGTAATGTGTGCAGTGACATCTGCAGTGAAGTTCTGCCAGCTAAGTGGATATCTTTTGAGGATTTAATCCTATGATAAATGAAGTCAATAGGAGATTTTCAGTTGACATCACTGGACAGAGAGTCAGACCCTCAAAGTTTGAAGGAATCTTGCACTATGCTTTTAGGTAGCTTCAGCCATTTCACACCTATATCCTGAAAAGTACGTATGATTTCACTGGATTACTTCCCTTCTGAAAACAAGACAAATTTTAGCAAAATGATCGTACTTTTTTGAGTGTTTCTACAACATTTTTTATTCTGAAACTACCCATGGAAATATTTGTCAGCTTTTTAGCCCACACTCAGATTGTTTGGTGGGTCTGAACTGCAAATTTGGATTAGAATAACTTCAAGATGTTGGCTGCTTTTTTGGCAAAATTCTTAGTAATATTTTTTTTAAAATTACAAAAAAAAAAAAAGAAATATTGGTCATTTTTTAATGTTACAAAGTCAGAAAAATTAGTCTTGATTTACTTAATGACTCCCTTCCCTTTCTTCCAAGACAATAATCACTTTTTAAGTTGGACAGAAGATCAGTATGGTATCATTCCTAACCAAACTGAGACAGTTAAAATAAAGGACAACAAATTAAAATGCTTTAGTGTCTTTCAAAGGCTTTATGCAATTAAGGAAAACTAAGCAGAGCAAGATGTCCTCAGAGTTGTTTTTTCCATGTAGGCCCAGTCTTATAAGTGCCTATTCCATGTATGCAAGTAGCATCACACATGAATATTTTCACTTTCATGGGACTGCTTGGGCTGAAGTGTTTATTTAGAGTCTTGGTTTTGCATATTTGTACATGAAAGGCAACATTTTGTCGTCTCAGGAATATTGTTCTGCTTTTTACTTGAGGCATCTGATTAAGGGATTGAAATCAGTAAATTTCTGACTAGCACAGAGACTGCGTAGTGATCCCCTGCTTTCTCCCTTCTTTCAGCTTCAGTATCTGAGGCTGAGCAGCTGGAGGCTGTTATTCCTGAATTGTAACACAGTTCATGACCAGTGTCCAGCTAAACTACAGCATTAGAAGTCACTATAAAATGACAGTTCTGTGGGGCAATCAAAGATAAAAAAAACTCAGTCAATTGGGCAGTCTCTTTGGTGCATCCATTATTATACAGTTCAGAAAAAAAAAGAGCAAGCAACACCTACAGCAACCAGGAATTACTCAGGTTTGCTGTGATTCTAAAGAGGAAGGAGCTACGAAGCCAAAATGCAGAGAAATGAATCAAAAGAGATAAAAAAGAGTTGTCTTGGTTGCCAATATCTGACTTACATTCTTATTTATACCGAACTTGTGCTTACGATGCATGAAATAAAATAACTGGTTAGGATTTAAGGGTACACAGGGTCTGCATCTGTTTCTCTTACTGTTAATGGAAGAAATTTATTTCCTTGAGGTGAAAGGTTTGAATTAATATTTCTCACTGGAGGCATTAGAAAAGTGACCTCAATGTTTTTTCTGAAATGGGAGTAAAGCAATTTGGAACTGATTTAATATAACATCTTTTTTGTCTCAGTACTTATCTATGGAGAAAGGATGTTTCTTCTTACATTAAAATAATATACCTTTTTTTTCTGACCAGTAGTATCTCAGAAACAAGTTTTCTGTCCTAAAATAATAAAATGAGGGTTGAAAACTAGCATTCATTAGGAATAGATTTAGGTTTCTTGCAACAGGTATATTTATTCTCTTTTCACATTAGAAAGCCTGAATGAATGCTCAAAATGTACAATGTATTGGGAGCAGAGAGGGCAGTATCTCACAATAAAGGAATAAATGAATGGAATAAAAGATTAGGAGAGAGAGAGACAGAGACAACTTGAACACATACATAAAATCCTTTCTAGAGGCCCTTATCTAATTGCCTCATTTATCTAGTTTCATTTATAAGCTCAGTTTTATTCTGGGACACTCGCAGAGATTGTGTGAGAATGGCTGTGGAATGACCTAACTGGCAACAGGCTTTCTACAACTTTTTTTTTTTTTTTCTTGTATGCCAATTCTCAGGGCAATTACTGCAGTTGTCCTTTTTATATTAGCATCTTGGGTGGCTAGGCCTAGGGTTTACTCACTCTTTTTAATAGTATAATTTCTTTTGATAAATAAGCAGTAGGGATTTTTGTGTCTTTTTTTGAGAATACTTCTTTTCCTTTGGGACTTCCTATGTATCCATGTGGGCTTAATGCAGACGCCTGCTTTCACATGATACAAAAGATGATTTAAAATTGAAGCAAAACACCTTCCAGAAACTATTTCCCCTTTCCTCCTAATCTTTGCTTAGATTCCTTTTTGGTTTTCAAGTTTTGATGTAATGACTCAAACAGTTTTTTCTTTTTATTAAATGAAGTATTTGCTTCAATTTTTAAAAATGATTTAAAAAAAGCACTGTTGGTAAGTGGCCTTTTTGCCATTGATTTGAATGAGACCTGGATTTAATTCTTGCCTTTAATGGAGTTTAATTTTCTGATTCCACTAGTAAACTAAATTATTTTTATTATTAAGATGAAAATGGTATGATCATTGTTATCCCTTCTCTTCACAGTTACGGCATATAATGGCCACGTGCATGACTGTGGGATATACATTACTGGGGATCTTCAATTTTGGTACCATCTGTGGGCTTTTTTTTAAGTCTCTAGGAATGAAACCAAGGAACGAGTTATCACATCTCCCCAGCTGGCTATTGAGAAAATCATGAATTAAACTTGAGTTTATTTTGTAATATATTCATTAAAGAAAGTGTTAAAGATGTCGTCTCTGTCAGATACTTAAAAATTGCTAAAAGACTTCAGCAACTTTCTGACTTTGCAGATTATGAAGAGTGCAATAAAACTGCATTATCTGACAGATTTAGACAGCTGGCTCATTCATGAGAAGTTCACATTTTTGTAACCCATTTTGAATAAGGAAAGATTAGATGGTAAGGTCAATTTACAAAAATGGTTGTCAGGACATTTTTTAATTGTAAAACTTTTTGTGATGGAATTCAGGAGAAGGACTAAAGGCAGAAAGCAGTGGAGACAAAGAGCTGCTATTAACCTACAGATGCTACTGCAGGGTTCATTTTCAAATTGGTCACACTGCTTAGCCAATGAAGTGTTAGTGTGACTATATGGGACCACCCTTTTTGGGGTGAGAGGGCAATTTGGTCTTCATGCTCATTTAATCCTGAGATGTCTTTCAATGGACTGTCAGTTGAATCTACATTGTGCAAAATTATGCATGCACTTTTTAATGCAGACCATTGTTCACTAAGCACTTAACCAAGATTTCTCAACCAATTTCCATTTGGCATGAGGTCACTTGAAACCCAAGCAAACATATATGGAAGGCAAGTGTAATTTTCTGTTCCTCTCAGCTGGAATACTTAAATACAAGTAACGGTTTTGCTGTACTTAAAGATTTACTATTTATTAAATCAAGATTGACAACTTTCTGTAAAGGAAAATTTGTTATATGTTACTACCCCAGAAAGAGAATTTTGCTACTAGAGAGCAATACAGCTAGTGTAAGTTAGATGTTATTGCCTAAAATGTTGTAAACTGTTGATGCATGAGTAGCTGCTTATAAGAACCATTAGTGTGTGCACGCTGTGGCTACACTACTCTTTTTATGGGCAAGATTTTATACAAGCCAGGTAGTGCAAAGGAAATGTGATAGCTAGTAACAGTGAACAAAGAATAACTTCTTTGTTGAACTGCCAATAACTTCCCAGAGTTGGAGATGAGAGGTCACCAATTCTGAAGATGTATCTAATCAGAATATTAATACTTTTGAAAACCTAACTGTAGCATGTAAACCACATTTATTGATACATATACAAAAAATCAATTTTATGTTAACTCTTCAATGAACATTTCCATTTAAAACCATATTTGGCAATAACTGTTATATGTATTGTACAAGTGACATCTTAACACAGTCAACATGTGCTAATGTGAGCTTTCATCCAGTGAAGTTCCATTCAGTGTGAAATCTGTAGCAGTCTAATCGTGTATAATCTGGCTTGTCCTGTTACAGTGATAACCATTTTATGAACACTTTTAATATAAGCTGGAATTTTATTATTATTGACTGGTGGTTGTTTTTTCATCCGTCGTAAATGAATACAGGTTGAGACAAGGATACATTTCTAGATTAGATCCACAACACATTAAAGAGTGTGTTTGCTCTCTCTTTCCTCATCTTTCGAATTAAGTTGGTGAAAAATGTAACCTTAGTATTTTACAGGACATGGTAAAGCTGTCTCATCTAGGTGATGTCTATATTATAAAAATAAAATAAAATAATATAAATATGTAACATGAACCCAGTGCCCATTGTTAAATAAAATATATGATAAAAAGCAGACCTTCTAGGATGACTGGTTTTGAAATATGTGAGTATAATTTAATTATTAAACGCTTGAAACAATCTTGATATTAAGCTGCGATAACCAGATTTTTGCATCTATGCTAGATAAGGAAATACGTAACGTTCTGTAATAGAGTTACATTGATGAAGGTGAAGATTACAGTCTTACAATGAATTGCCTAGATAGGAATGCATTAAAGAGTTCTGAAATATTGTCTCATAATGTAGCTCATTTCACTTTAAAAACTGTTACAACTGGATTTCATTAAGTCCAGCAGTTTGTATGGTGATGGTTCAAAACTGCTCTCTTATTGCTGTAATCACCCAGTTGCAGACACAAGGTTTCTGGGATGTCAGCAAATCCATTATGACATCGGGAAAGTCCTTTGACGAAAATGTGTTTTACAGTGGAATTGCTTTGTAAACTATTTCTCATGAAGAAATACATAAAAAAAATTCCACTAGCTGTAAAACCATATTTGTGATAGCGTGTGCCCATGTATGCGTGCCTATATTGGGTATCTGTACATCTATGGAGATGTACAGAAATACTAACACATAGAATGAATTTATCTGCACATTTCTGGATATTATATTTAAATTAATAAAGTAAATCCAATCACCGGTATTTGTTGCAGGATAACAGTCTTTTAAAAATGACAGGATTCAAAACAAATGCCCATTGGAAGTGTAGTTTCCAAATAGTCCCAGAAACTATACAATATAGCTGGTTAGGTCCAGCAAATAGGATGTCATGTCTAGGATCTGATCAAGAATACCTGCCCTTGTCACTCTTCGGATGTTTCTATCCACTTGTTCACACTGGGGGCCGAGATAGCCTTTTTTACATAAGCATTTATTAGGCCTTACACAGACACCTCCATGTCGACACGCTGGATCACACTTCGCTGTGGGTGAAAAAAGAACAATTTTCTGATTTCTTTCAAGTATCACAAAGCAAAATGATACAATATATACTCGTTAAGAACTACTTTTCTAGTCTGGTAATGGTAAAGCACATACATTAAAAAAGAGAGGATGAAATATCAGATGCTTTGAAACTGTATTTTTTAAAGTTGTAGAATATAAGGAGGAGGTGGTGTTTTTGTTATGTCCGAGAACATCACCCAGGATGGACTGTGAAACTCAAATGGCAAATTTTTGAACATGTCCAATTCCTGCACTCATTTTGGAGTGTATTGGAGACCATTCAAAAGATTTTAGGCTCCAAGTATGATACCATTTGAAAACAAGACATACTTCTCCAGCTTTTGACAGTGGTGATCCACGTCATCCTATTTCCTCAGATGGCAAGCCAAAAAAGTCCTGAAGTTGTAGAGACATAGTAGCACCTAAGCATGTCCAAACTAGCACGTACTAAATCTTTCAATTCAAACTAAGTCACTCCTGCTCATCAGTAAGAACCCCGAGGCTGCTGGAATTTGCACTCCAGTCTATAAGGTTTGGATGTTGACCTGAGCAGTGCCCTCCTGAGTGCCCTTCCAGCCTGAAGTCTCCTGTAGTCCACTGTGTGATCCTTGCGTTGTCTTATGCTACAGTTCTTACCCTCTTTCATCTTACCTCCGCATATAGGCATCTGGTCAAATTCTCTGTGCAAATACAAGTCAGAAGACTGTGCTGATACACTAATAGCAGCTCTGGTACCCAGGCTTAGTCTGGAAAATCTGTAGAGGCCAGAGTTACACAGCTCAGCTGCAGTAACCACAGTCCCTGTGAGACATTGATAGCATCACTGTGGCACTCAAGGTCACTTCTTGTTCATTCATCTCTCCCCGTTGGTGGCATACCCAACATGAGATTTGATCGCTGTCACTTTTTCAAGTGACTTTTCAAAGATAGATTACAGTGACAACATAGGACTTAATAAAAGCACTGCAGTTATTTGTTATGGATTACAATTATTTTCTGATTATTAGCTTTTTTGTGATAAGTTTTATGTAGAATTCTCTTTAACAAACTGGAGCCATTTTATTCTGTAGGATCAAAAATAAGGATGTACCACAACTAAATTAGTTGTGTTAAATTCAGAAAGTGCAAAACATGCAATCGTGCCCTGCAGGCCTGATTTTATTATCTTTCCTGACCAGTTACCTCTATTTGACATAGATAAGGTAAGATTGCAGGTGGGAGCTGAATGTCCAAATGGTGAATATGTGTTGATTGAATTTGCTTTCATTTTTACCGTGAAAAATGGTGAAAAAATAAGAATGCTGTTATCTGTCATGCTTCGGTTCTTAACTGCATTCTGTAACGGTTCACATTGCATTAGTTTTGATTTTAACTGTTGCACTCACCTCAAGACTTATTCTCCTACACCTCATGAGATTAGTATCTCTTTTATGTTGTCTAATGGTCAATGACATATGTTTAAAATTTCTTTTAGCAAATTATTGAAAGCAAATTATGCCACGTCATTGCTTTTTTCACTTGTTGCTATTAATCTATATACAAACCAGTTCTGCAGAACTCTCCTTCCCAGCCTTGATTACAGCAGCATTTCCCTGTGGGAGTGCAGTGCCCATTCCGACAGTGCCTTGAGCAGTCAGATGTCAGTATCTGTGCCGACTGAGCTGTTCTTTTGCACTCTTCAGGGACTAAAGGCCTGTATGAAAACAGACGAACTAAGCATGTAGTTAAAAGTCAGGGACAAGGAGAAAATTTGCTTTCACACATAAAACAGAGAGTTGGAATTTCCACTCGGTATTCTTTTGTTGTTTAAAGTGGAACCTATAGGAATGTATACAGGTTCCCACTGAAAGTATATAAATACAAAAAGAAAAATCCAAAACTCATTTAATACGAGTGTTATACAAATGCTCTCAATTGGAAACTTAAATACTTTATCATGAAGCAGATTAATTGTCTTGTATTTAGAACGATATTGACAATGAAAATAGAATGCAAACTTTGGGTTTTTACTGAAGGCCTAATTCTCTGTTATGGTATTATCAGTGGGAGAAGTCTGTGTTCGAAGAGGATGGCTTATTTTTTTCAAAAACAGCAGTGAAAATAAAAGTGGTCTGTTAAATTACAGAAAAATACACCCTTATTTACTATTCTTTCATATAACTGCCTTTAGAGGTCTTTTACAAGAGTAAACAGTAGTCCTGGAGACTTCTTGAAGCTTGACTGTGGTGAAAAGAGCTTCCTGAAGAGCTTATTGCAGGCAGCATATATCTCTAGAGCTCAGGAGATGAATTACCTCTCAGCAGATTTCTTATGGTGCTCAAGGGCTTGACTTCAGACAGACAGACCCATGGTAAATTTCTGTAAAAAACCTGAAAATCTATCTTGCTTCTATGGCAAAGTTAACTAAGCAGTGGACTTGAATGAAAGATGATATTCTCCAGGAGAAAAAGCCCTTTTATTCTAGCCTTTGTTCTATATTTGTCAGAATAAGGAATTGTTTCTTTTCAGGCATACTGGACAGTTTATCTTTTTTTCTCGCCATTTGGAAATGTTAAAATAAGAAAATAAAGGAACTATGCTCTGATATTTTTGAGAACTGCTGGAGAAAGAGTAATCAATTTTGGTGATGTTCTTAGCTATCGTGTGGATTTCTCCAGTCTGAGACCCTTCTATTTAGTGAATGCATATAGGTAATGGAGAGAGTAATTTGAATAGCAAGTTTTATGTCGTGCATTACGACAGACAATAATTTTGCTTCTGTCTACAAATCCAGTTTGACATGAATTTGTGTTCTGGATGCTTATTTAAACATCTGGACATCAGGAAACACTTTCTTACTGAGAGTGACAGAGCACTGGCACAGGTCGTCCAGAGAGGCTGTGGAGCCTCCTGCTCGGAGATCTTCAGAAGCTGCCTGGACATGGGCCTGGGCAGCCTGCTCTGGGTGGCCCTGCTGGAGCTGGGGCTGGGCCAGATGGACCCAGAAAGGTCTGCCAGCCTCAGCTGTGCTGTGTCTCTGAAGTATGTGTGACAGCAATTCTAGTTTAGCTGACTTAAAATATTTCTGACACTGCTTTTGGTTGAGCTTCTCTGTGTTAGGTCTTATGTAGTGCAATTTTTCTGTCAGTCCCTGTTTTGGATGTCCAGTAGCTTTTTTTTTTTATTTAGAAAAGCACAGCATTATATTTCTTAATAAAGAAGTATCTGTAGCATTTTAACTTCAGTTGGCTAAATGTCCAGCTAGAATCAAAACAAAACAAAATTCTACAAGATAGTAAGAACTGAGTAGAAAATAACATCGTTTGTTACTCTGACATCAGTATTAAACCCTCAATTATACGCAAGTAGCTGGAATAGCAACCTGTGCACTGGTTACCTTATAAAATATTAAAATCCTAGATGGATACACCTGTGTGAGAAAAGTAAAAGATTTTGATAGTCTTCGGAGCATTAGAAAGGGATATGATGGAAGTGTAGGAAAGAGTGACAGAAAAAAAGAGGAGAAAGGTTGAAGATTCTTGTTTACCTCCCATTTCAACATCAGAAGAAATGTTGAGATAAAAATAAAATAAAATTAACTAGTTGAACACATGGTTTCTAAGGTGTCAATGAAGCCCATATTCTAACAGGATTTTGAAGAGATATTTCTAAGCACAATGAGGCCATTCAAAGTAGTATTAGGTAGGGTAAAATTTTATAAGAAAAATAAGCGCACATGCCTAATGTCACAGAATTCCCTCACTAGCTGACTGGACTTCGTTTTTTTTCACCCATTTTGGCATGCAACTTTTTAATGGTACATTACAGAGTTTCTCACATTTTTCTTTGAAGCAGAGTAATAGACTACAGGATCACTGGTTTGTTTCACCCTAGCACTTTCTCTGCTCAAGCTTAATTGCCAAGATGATTATTTAAACATCCATTCAGAACTGGTTGTCCAGTGATATTAAGAACAGAAAGAATGTGTAGATGCATCTTTCAGTGTAGCACTGAGTTCTAATTTCTAAAGCACTTTTTGAGAATCAGATTCAAGCATCTGTATTACTTAAGGGCTTAGAAACATTCTTTGACACCTCTCATGTCAAAAACCCCTTCAGCTTTTGTGTTCATATATTTCCACAGCTGTCTTTTAATTATAATTCATTATTTTTTGACCTGTAATGAATTCCAGTTCTGTCATAATTAATGCATTACATATGATCTGGTTAGGTAAGTTCCTACACTTAAAAATTATATGTGAGCTTCACAGGCAACACTGTTTTGAAAAGAGGTACACAAAATGACATGATTTTCTGCGGAGACTTAATTCAGATTTGAAGTAAAAAGACCTGTGTTCTAATTGCTACCTCAGGAAAAAAAAAAGAAGATATAAATTTGAGTTGATTTCTTTACAGCCATTTGCATAGGAAGTAACATTCTTTCTTCATCTGTCTCAAAGCCCATTTCTTTCAAGTTATTTTAAATGGAGCCTTCTCTTTTTCTTGCTCAAACACAAGTACAGCGCTATGTTCAATAGGAAGAATAACCTCGGGTTCCTGGAGCATCTGTCAGAAAAGAGCTCCAGAGGTGTATCTTCAGTGAAGAATGGTTGTATAAGTCACAAATATATTTTGTTTGTGAAGACAAATTATTTACTTTATTAATAGATGCAAAGTATTTATCTATGATAGTGCTGGAATATGTGGGATCTTTTTATTCATACTTCATTAGGGAGGCAGAAATCATGCTTTTTGTATCCACCACAGCATGGCTGGCCACTTTCATGATTTAAAGTTTTCTAATGCTCTTGGTGCTTGTGAATTTAACCTTGCCTTTTATTCTGCCATCAATCAATAACTTGCACTCATCAGCCTCGGATAATATTTATTAAAGGTGAGGTGGAGTAGAAACAAAGATGGAAAAAATTCTGGTTGGCAGAGTGCCTTAGGAGAAGAGTAATACAAATGCAGCTGCAGCAGAATCCCTTTTGTGTGTGAGAAGAATTACTGTTTTTCCTTATTTGTGCTATGGGAAAAGCCACACTTCTTTCTCAGGATTGGAATGCCATTCTGGTACAAACACATATCATGAGAAAGTCGCTGCCCCACAATACTTACACGTTGCATTCTTAAGGCTTCAAGGGGTGGAAATTTTCATGTTCAATGTAAGTGTTCTGAACTGAATCCTACAAAGATAACGTAAGTCTCGAAACTCACTGCTAGGACTTGGTCTTTGCAGCACTTAGAAAGTGTAAGATTTTGTTTATACAACTAGCGCTTCACTGTGTCTCCTGACGTGGAAAATGGAGGGGAATAGATGAAGGCATACTGTGGGCTGGAGAGAATTTTTTTACTTGTCTCCCTCAATCTATAAAACTCCAAAGGGTCCAGCTTGATTACTCTTCCAGTAAGCAGTATTTGGCCCGCAGAAAGTCAGCCAAAAATGTAGCTGATAATGACTATTTATATGGTCTGTACAATTCTGGTTATCTTAAAGAGCTGTTCATATATACAGTATGGTACAGTATATCTTGCTTGTTAAAACATGCTTTCATGAAACTGTGTAACAACTCTAAATGTATGGAACATGGAGGAAAAGTACTGGAGGCTGGGGCCCTTGCTGGGTCCCTTCACTAACATGCTCAGTGAAGTGTGAATTCTTGACTGTACAGTATGGAAAATAATTTTGACTGTTACTGTAGCTGGTGTAGGCAAGCAGCCTCTACTGCTAGTTTTGAAGCTTACAAAACTCTGACATGTTTTGTTAGATTAGGACTCATCATATAGTTGCTTAGAATTCTATGCTTTCCTTCACACAGCTTTTCACTGTGCCACTAAACGTGCAGTGATTTAGTTTTATACGCTGGTCTGTGACTCAGATATATGTAAATCAAAGCAAAAGGAGGGTCAAATTCAGCAATACAATGGTGCTGAACAGAACACGGTTCCTCCATCATGCCTTTGACACAATATTAATAATTTCTACTTTCCCACCAAAGTGGAAAAAAAAAAGATAAAATTCTTGGATGTTCAAATTCTAGCAAGGGACATGGCCGTAGAAATACTGATTGTGATACAAAAATATATGGAAATAGCATTATGCTTTAATTAACTGCACACAAGATATTAGGTATTAGAGTGATGCTTAAGTATATCACCAAAGTTTATGCACTAGTTTATTTTTTTCCTTTATAAGGGAAAATGTCACGAAAAAATAAATTTGCTTCACTGTAATTTACTACTTGTCATAGAATAAATATAGCATCTCTTCAGGTACAGTTTCTAAAATTAAAAAGTATACCTTTAGTGCTGGGAGAGATGCCAAAAGCTCGTTACTTGTCTCCAGATTTACTACATGGGAATAATGTGGAAAAAACTCGCAGCTTTTAAGATTTAAACTCAGCAGCATATCAAATTTATTCTTATATGGTATACTTGTTCATGACCTCTAGTCTTAAGAAATTCTGTCATGTTTGAGAACTAGTCCCTAGTGAAGCCTGTATCAATGTTTAATAGCTAAGAGGTCAATGCAACTGCTAAACAGTTTGTATTACTGTCAGGGTGGTCATGAAAACAACACCTGCTGCATGAGCACTTGGCAGCTGGGTCAACAGGCACTGTGGGAATTTATCAATTTAGGGGGCCACTTGCATAACACTTTGACTGATGAATTGGGAAAGACTGGCTTACTGGGCTAAAGCTGCTCTATTATGTATGACTTTCTTTAGGATGGCCGAGGCTTCCTGCAGGCTCCAGAAAATAAGCAAAAGATAAACGAAGCTGTTTTTGCCTTATAAAGTGATAAAAAGTGAGAACTCCTTAATAGCCAATACTAGAAAGACTTAGAAAAATGAAAAAAAAATCCCAAACCAAAACAAAAACTTTTACAGTCAGTGAGCTGTGATGTGATTGAAAAAAATCCTTAGGTTTTTCCATCGTAGTTACAAAGGAGTTTTTGTGAAGTACTTCTGTAAAGTGAAACTCTCTCGACTGGTATTTGCAAAAAGCTCTAATTTCTCTTTAGTGTCTCTTATGGGAATAGTAACTGCATGCGGGTAGGTAAATGAGATAAGAATTTTGCATGCTGTGGCTAAACTAAACATAATTAGACATTAATTCTGGCTTTCCATTCCCTCAAATGACTTAAGTGATAGTCACTTTCTGAACAGAAAGAAATCATACGGCCCACCTGCATTGGTGAGAGCATTCACCAACAAAATTGGCTCATTCTGCAGACGGCTTGAGATAGTGGCTTCACAATATTTCTATAACCCATCGGAACTGTGTTGATGCAGATTACTCTAGTATTCTATGTTTTGTTTCTGGATTTCCTTTTTCAGAGTAGTTAAGGTCTTTAAGAAGACCCTACTCTCATGAATGCTACCCTTACACCTTGCCATCGAACACTCTTGACTCATGCTACAAAATAAGATCACAAACAGTCTTGTAAAGAGCCCAGAGAATTTCAAAATGAGATATAACCTAATGTTTGAAATCATTCAGTTTGAAAAGACTCTTGGATAGTGGATATCCAAGCAGGCAGTGATGGAAAGGATGATAAATAGAATTACACGCTCTGGAGGGGCATGAAAGAAGAGTGAGATGGTTTGAATCAAGTTCAAGTTTCAGTCCAGCAGAAAGCAACTATTCTGACTGTTGATAGAAAACACATTGAATTCCAGATCTATAAGGTGTGAAGCATGTGGAGAGGAAGAAGAATTCTTCTTACATGTGCAAGGACACTTACTTAAGCTCCCCCTTCTTTGTATAAATTAACTGCTAGCTCCAGTGAGCCATGCTGTTCAAAGCAGTTATTTGTCGGCTTTCGAATTGTGGTATAGACAGTGGCAAACATAACTGCAGCAGTGCCTGACTGACCTTCAAACTTCTCTGGGTTTAGTCTCATTTTTTAAATGGAATTCCTTTGCATTCCCTGTCACTTTCAGTATTCTTTTCTGAACCTTTATCATTTTATCTAGAATTTGCTCAGAACTAAAAGCAATTTTAGTATTCTAAAAGAAGACTTAAAAAGCCACACTATGGCTGTTCTGCCAACTTACAAAGTTTATTTTCTTTCTTTACTTCATGATTTGCCCCCCTATATGGTTTTCATGGAACAGCTGGTAATAACGTTTATTTTACAGCTGATACAAACTTATCAACAGATATTTCCTCTTAAAATTGCATTTTGAATGCTGCCTACTCTGATTTTCTCCTCTCATGACACAAAAGGATTACATGTTCTTTTCTGATAGTTTTCTCTGTTACTCTACTAACCTCCTAAGTAGAATAGTTGGGCTTATACATATTTTCTATATCACCATTTACCTAATTATTTTTTCTATGCATTCATGAATGTTTTTGTGATTAATGTTAGTACATACTTGTAGAAACAGGCAGCTACAGAGAAAAATTATAAAATAGAAAACATAAGACTAGAAAGTTTTTTTTCTTTCTCGCTATATTTTCTCATTTGTTCCTAACCTTGAACAGTATTTTACTTCTCATAATGTTGCATTTTTTGATAGTCATCAATGAATGGCTGTATTTTTCAGAGGCATAGTTTTAACATAGGAAATCAAAGAAGTCTGCTGTTTTAACCAATTTACCTAATTTTATGTGTTTGTGATTGGCATGAAGTATTTGGAGACCTGTTAGAGAAGTAAGGAGCTAAACAGAAATTTCCTGTGGTACCTTGAATTCTATGTTTCAGAGTGCTCTGATGGAGGGATTCACATCCTCTCTGTTGATCATATTTATAAATTTTCATACATCACCTCAGTGTAATACCTTATTTTTATTACATCTGAAGGATTGATTCAGGATAGGACCTTCCCATTGCTGATACTTGAAGATTCATGCAAAGGGTTCTCTGGATTACTCTCATCCTCTTATTTTCTAATGTTTAAACCAGAACACTTCTTTTGAAAATGTTCAATGCCTAGCAATATCCAAGTACTTTTCTTTCTTAAGTTCAGTTTAAGACAAGGAAATAAGGGTTGCAGTTACTTTTGAGAACAGGTTTGCTTATGCACTAGTTTTCTACAAAGATCAAAAGAAAAAATCCTGCATCTCTTTGTAACATCTGTTATTTAGAATAAAAGTGTAATTTTGTAAGCTTGCAGCAGAGTATAAACAACCACTAGCAGAAGATCCTATTTTGCATGCAATTTTAAATTTCCAGGAAGGAATGATAGTTTTGTTCTTCTGCAGAGCCCCATGCATGGAAGACTCTCTGCAAATAGATTGGTCTGCCAGGGGCCACCCCTCACAGAGCTTTGTTATGAAATTCTAAGTAATGAATTTCTAAGATGTGACAAATCCGTACCTTGATGACTTTATTCCCGATGCTTGTTGCCTACCTGTAGCACCCTTGTTTTTTGTTTTAGAAACTTCACTATGCTAGACTTTGCATTTTTATTTGATGTATTTGTATGGCATGTATCATGAGAAAGGTATTAAACAGAATACCAAAATATCAGTATGCAAAAAAAATTAGCATTTGATTATCAATAAATGTATTAATATTAATTAATAAAGCTTTACATAAGCATTTGCCAAAGCCATGGAATTTTTAAATTGTTTACAAGTGTAATGTGAAATTAATGTGACATGGTAAGTAGAGTTGCAGTGCTTTTTTATGGAAGTAACTGATTATCTTTCACTTAAAAACCAGCAATGACATGAGATTATAAAAAACAGCAAAACTTTCCCCAATGAAAATTGTCCAAGTTTCTGAAAAGTGTTACCAAAACCGGTATCCTTTTGCCATAGTCTGTTTAATTTCAAATGTGTGTCAATTTGCAAAAGTATTTTATAGTTTTCTGGTTGCTTTCACCAGTAACCAAACACAGTCTTGACCCTTTTCTATACATGAAAATAGCCAACCGTGAGTGCAGCAATGGGAGGTCTGGCCTTTCAGGTATGTCAGCTGAAGACCACCCTACTGAAAGAGGTAACAAGAACAAAAAGCTGAGGTCAAACAAGGCAGCCCCGTGTAATTAGATACTAATAATGGATTTAGGGTGTAAAATTCACTTAAAACCATACACCAACAATCTAAACAATCCCAATAAGAATGGCAAGTTTTGTTCTAAAAAAATGTTTTTAATACCAGATAGCATAAATAAAACATACATAATAACCTTGACTGACAGACTGCAGTAACATCTGTTATTTGCCACAATTTTGGGTAGCATAATTAAAAAATGTTGAAACTCAATTGTGACTTGTAGTACAGTGTGCACCCAGTTTTATGAATTTCTGATTTCACATGTTGTCCCAATAACAATTTTCAGAGTCTAAATTCCAACAAGAAAATAAATACCTCTCTTAAGCAGTTGACATCAAAATCGAAAATGGATGTTTGACTGTATGTCATGCTCAAGGGTAAACATGCTGGAGTAGATGCTGAACTAATAGACAGATACTAATCTAGGTTGTTTTTGTGGGGTCAAAGATGAGGCCTAAGTAATTAGTATGCTAAACTTCATTTCTGTTGGCCTTTTCATTTTGTGTTAATTTTTGATGCTTTTGCAGGATGGATGTGTCTCTACATGACTGACCACAGACTTGGTCTCATGGAGCAGCAAGATCCATCACGAGGAAAATGGTTTTTCACCAGCCAAAGTAAGTGTCTGCTTGTCATCTTCTCTTATTGCTGCTGGGGCTGCATAGGGGATTGGCTTTCTGCAATCTCTCCAGGTTCCCTGACATTTTCATAGCTGTAGCTGCTCTGCAAAGTACTCGAAGGTGATCACATCTCAAGAAACTCTGGTTTGGTAATTTTCATTTATTCTAATTTTACAGTTGGTAAATTAGTCAAAATAACTGTACCAATTATATTAACTCTTTATCTTATAAATCATTTGGGTGGGATTCATAAGCCTCTTGGAAACAGGAGATTTAAGAAACGTTCAGGACTTGAGTGTATTTTTGGCACACAGTCCAAGGACAGAAGTTTTCTTTCCTTGGATTCTCTCTTTGTGCTCCAAACCTCCATAGAGAGATACAGGTAAATGCAGGGACATGGAAAGATCTTGAAAACTAGTAAGTAATAATGGTGGACACCCACTGAGGATTGGGTCCTCTATATTCTTAGTTGATGATGTCTCCTAGACAACAGCAGGGATGTTTGGGAAAGACTGAATTTGTCCCTCAGAGCTTACGGCAAAACTGAAATTGTGAAGAAGTGAAACTGGAACTGACAGCTGATGAAATTATTGACCTAAAGCGCTAGTACCATCGAATTATTTCTGTAGCAGCTTTTCGGTAGAGCCAGTACTAGCCAGCATCAGCCCGTACTAACCTTTTGAGCCAGCTCCGTTTGTGAACTGTCACAGCGCAGTGGCAGGTGAGGCAGCCGTAGCGCTGGGGGGAACTCCAGCATTCTGCCTTCCATAGACACTGTATAACCTCTGTAGTACCAATAAGTCATTTGGCTTCGCATCTTTTACCTGTACTGGTCTGTATGGTTTCACTTTAAATGTGTCTAAACTTCTATGAAAACACAGAAAGAATCCAAGTGGGAAAGTGGGCAGCACTTAACATAATGTTGAAGAGTAAAAATTAGTGGTAACTGCACTTCTACTGTTCTGACAGTCACTTTCGATGTGACAGTGATTATTTCAGTGAATTTATTCTGCTTGCTGCTGATGGTACGTTTACTTACAGGAAACACCTCCTCTAAAATTTTCCTTCCTGTTATTTAAAATAGTATTGCCCAATTCAGCTATATGGAAAGAACTACATTTACGTTTTGCTTTTTAACCTGTTGAGGGGAAGACTGATCTTAAGGGGAAGTGCAATGCTCACCTTTTCGGGTCAACGATCTTGTAGAGTTTTCCATTGTGAGACTGTGTCATACTTTTACTGCTTGATAATATGTAAATCTCGCCTGTTAAAGAAACCAACACAATAAATTAGTTCTCCTTTCCTAAGATGTCAAACACTTCTGTGATCTGGCTGTATTTGCACCATGAGGTTAAAAAGTTTGGAGAAAACACTCCTCACTGAAATGTACAACAGAACCATTGCTATCTCAAAATTTAAACAATTTGATGCTAAAATGTGAAAGATACTTTTTTATTAATGTTTTTTATTTCATCAAACTGGTAAAAAATATTTAATGGGGGAATTATATATTGAAAATGGGGATTGATCTGCTCATGCAACACCTTTGCCTATCTGTAACACTGGGAATAAAAACAGGCATATGATTTGTGTCAGAGTGAGTGACAGTTCACAGAATGTGAGAGAAAATAAGAACCTTTGACCCTTCCATCAGCCCTTTCTCTTATCAGCTCTTCTTACACAGCTGGTAAGGTGTAGCTGAAACAGCAACGTAGACAGCTTTGGCAAAGGAAAGCTAGCCTTCGGATTTCTTCTTTTCAAACATTTACTATGATTCCAAATAGTTTAGCTGACAATGCTGACAAAACTTATAATTTAAAAGCATATATTTTTTTCTGTTTACCTAATTCATCTTCACCAAATCCCAAGACGGGGCCTGAAAAGAAACCTCGACATGAACCGCTATTGCCAAGACAGAGGGGTTTCTCTTGCCACTGTTTAGTCGCAGGATTCTGCTGCAGCGTTAAAAAATTTCTGTATTCAAAAAGACAGAAAGCCAATTGTTATATTACATTTTGAGTACAGAATTTTCACTATCCAGATAAGTATGTAAACACTTGCAGGAAGTAGCTCCATAGATGCATCTATGCAGTTCATCATCTTATTTCCTGCCTGTTATTTTTCGGATGCTTAAAAAGCATAGGATTTCCCTTCCTGTCATTCAAACATTGCAACGTCAGGATTAAGCTATATCATATGTAGTCATTTGTGAATACTGACCTATTTGGCATGGGAAAACTATACCCTTTCATTTAAAAAGCATTCATTTTGCTCCATCAATGTTTCCATAAAACCCAGAAAGTTTTCCGTATCTCATCAGTTAGACCCATTTGGCACACAATTCCATGATTAACATTTATTCCCATTATAGTATAAGTGATGTATGTAAAGTGTGTGCAGAACTAAAATCTAAAGAATGCTGTGACATTAATGTCTTTGTCTGTACCTTATTCCAAGGATGAGACATGTTACCTATGTTGCCATTAAATGCTTTGCTGTTTGATTTCCCAATCTAGAATTTAATCTGCATCATCACACTGCTACGTTGTCAAAGTGACACAATACAAAAAAACCCGTTCTTGTTCTTCTGTACAGGAAGTTCATAACTAAATATACCTTTTGTGCATTTTTGTTTAAGGCTGAAATTATAAGAAACCTACCCATTGCGGTCTCCAAACACATAACTTCCATAGAGTCTTTCAGACTGACAACCTCGATAGACAAATCCACCAACCAAGGCTCCACTGCTGAATGGTTTGAATTCCAGAAGTGAGGGCTCGCTTTCTAAAAAGGAACTACCATAGCATTAGATCATATGCAGTTTCGTATTTTGATTCACATTTATGAAAAACGTTATTACTTCAAGAAAGAGGGTAATTCCCTTTAAATGATCCTCAAAATTCAAGATGTGTAGCTGGAAATGAAGCATTAGGAAAATCAGAAAATTGCAACAGAAGCTGTTTGTGAAACAATGAGGTAGGGATTTAGGTGGGAGATGCTGTAATTACTTTCTTCCATGTGCACAGACCAAGAGAATAAAACTATATCAGGATTAGGTCAGACTTCCATTTAAGTTAATGTGATTACTGCTATTAACTTTTATGTGTCAATACAGTCTACAGAATAGATCTCTCGAACTTCAGGAATACAATTAAACCCCCTTCACTGAAAAGGGGCCTTATACTTCACCAGTACCCAAGAGCAGGAATTCCAATGATTTTCAGCAGAACTTGTTTTCAAAGCCATTCAGTGGTTTGAGAAACTCTTTCAAACGACGTTTTTGACTACAGAGTGTGTGCTGCATCCCATAACACACCAGTATTGCTGGATGTAGCTTTTTAAGGTAGTTTTTTGTACTGTGCTATAATTGTGGTACCTACAATCTTTTAATTTTTTTTTTTTTTTTTTAACAAAACTACAGCTTAGTCACATCGAATAATATCTTTGGTGATGTTTCAATGTAAATATTCCAATGCATGCAATCAAATATTGCTTAGAGTGAATGAAAGCAGGCTGAAATTGAAATGCTAACTGCATAATTTTAAATTAAGCCGCAGCCAACAGACCTTTTTGTTTCATAGGAGCTTTGTTTTTAGTTGGAGTGCTATCTGCAGGTCTTTGAAAAAGGAATTTCCCAGATTATTCTACAAGAGTAAGAACTGAAATTCTGTGTGGGAGAAAAGGATGATGAGCTCTTTTTATTTAAGCAGTTGGCCCGCAGCCTCATATTAATATTGGCAAGTTATTCTGTATAGACACAGTATAGTTTACTCTGCAATAAAGATGCAGTCAAAATTCCACTGGAGCAGTGGTTTACCAGATATTATTCTTTGGTTTGGCTTTCATAAAATGCACACAGAAAATACAGGCAATAACTGAAGTAGGACAATTGCATTACATGTTGGGACTATGATACCAGCCAGCATAGCCACTTTGCTGGGGATGTGAATAAAACCTGTAAAAGTTATGTACCAGCAAGTAGGTCAGTTCTTGATGCTTTTACATACCTTTACCGTCATGAATTTAGGAGTTGTTAAATGGTCGACTAAGGCAGATGGTAGCTCAGAGGAACTCACCTGGCTTGCCTGACCTAGCAAGCGATCTTACTGTCAGAGTTAAACGTTAAATTAAAATTGCAAGTGCTAATCAAACTGATTCAGAGAGCGCATAAAACACTCTAAAATTTTAGTTACTAATTGGATATGTTTATCCTATTGCAATCTAAACTAATCTTTTATTATGAAATAGTAGCATGGTGCATTTCTCTAAAGTTGTTCATTTTTAGTAACATTTAAACAGATCTCAGTCATTTCCCTGTTCGGTTTTTTAGTCTGTTGTTGTCTATCTCATTCTTTCCATTATAGGAAGCATATTACATGAGTTTTCCATTCTGTACTGTACAAGGTTATTGAGGAATGAGTAAGTATACACTTTCATCACTTCATGATGTTCCAAAATCTTTTCTTTATGAGCCATTGTTTGCAACTATGAGATCTTGAGAGACTAACAAATGATATATTTATTGAATCTTATTTACATGATATTCTACAAAAACAAGTACAAAGTTCTATCATTTAAATTTTGTTTTATCTTTCATCTTTTATCTTCTTGTACATAAGTTTTACCTTTTGTAGGTTACCTACAATGCAGTAAGTCGTGGCTTTACAGTGCTTTACCTATTGTTTCTGCTTTCCATAATCATCAAAACCTACTGTTTCCATTAGCTTTACCCTGGATGGAACTTACCATAGTCTTTACCCTTTATTATCTGTAAGATTCTTGCTGAAGATCTGTTCTTTCCATTTGAATCTGAGCAAAGTATTGTTAAATTGATGTTTACATCTGTTGGGTGGCGATCCACAGCGCAGCTGTAAAACAAGAAAGAGAAGAAAATCCGTGAGATATACAAGCTTATAATGTCTAATTCTCTAACAATAGTAGGAAACATCGCATTTGGAAGAATTATTGTTTCTTTGTGGCTCCTACTCCTTTGAGGGACCTACTTCATAACAAGCCAAAATATCTGAGGGGTGCATCAGATCTCTGTACAAGAGGTAATATCTTTCCCATCCCTGCAACATTTTTATATAATGTCAAGTAAATCTGCAGTTTTACCTAGTGATGAAATGTGCTCTGCTCAGTAACACTGGAAATGAGTAGTGCTTTAACCAAGCTAAGTGAATTGATTTATATGGTATAGAAATTTTTGACTGCTAAGTCCAAGAATCTACTCCTTATCTGAACAACTTGAATTTCTGATTTTTTTCAAACTATGACTTTAAATGTTGCTTCAGTACTACTGCCCACCTAATTTGCTGAATTATGTGCTGTTTAGTTAAAGTGTTGCTCTCCTCCTTGTTATTGTTTAGATTTCACCAGATGTTCTCAATTGTTTTCTACGAGCTTTTTTCTTTCTCAGTCAAGATTCTACTGTTCTAATTACTCAGATTCCAATCCTGGATAGGTTTTACCAGCTCTCTGCTTTAAGTTCTCTTGTTTCATAAAGAAAGAAAACATAGAGGGGGAAAAAAAAGTGCCAGTACTTTGTTTCTGTCATATCAGTCTTGTAAGAGTTGTGCATTCTCCCTTTGCCAATGTGCATTTGTTTCTAACTGCAACATGTATGTGGAGATGGAGGAGTGGCAGTTAAAAGGTTAATGAGTGCTTTTGTTATGAACATTTTGTTACCAGACTAAATAAAATATTTCTGGCTGAAAACAGTACCCACTCCACATTAATTCAGTTTAGTTGCAATTTGCTTACCGGCCTGGATTGTGGAGTCCATGTGCAAAAATTTCAGGAGGTTGGTTTGTGCTGTTAAAATGTGGGTTGCTCCGTGGTATGGAATAAGGGACACTGCACAGATCAGTATTTACATCGAGGCGTAATACAGAACCTGTAAAATCACTGAGAAAGTTGAAGGATAAGATAATTGTATGTTACAGTATTTTACTGGTATACGTAGTCCATTTAATACTACAATAAACCAGCAAAAGAAACCACCTACTTTACTTAATAATCACAGCTGGATTAGTTTTACAGTAGGGATGAGTCCTAAGAACTGTAGCAGAACTCATCAAATATTCTTTTTGGTTAATATGTTGCCTTCTATGTCTATAGTAGAGCTCCTCTGACCATTCTGCTGAGGAGCAACTTGATAACAAGAACAACTTTCTGTATCACAGCATCTGTTTCAATCTCTCCCTTATTTTATGTTGATTTAAAATAAAGTACTAGCTTTGCTCCCTGGTCCTGGTGTTAAGCATATCCTCACTGTAAAGGTCAGGAACACCTCTTACTCCATTGAGCCAAAGAGGTCTTTGAGGAGAGTAACTCCTTTTAGGTCTGTAAAGGCTCAGTACCACGCTTTCTCCAAATTAACACAAACTTTGGGCCAACATCTTGCGGCTCCAGCATAGGATGAGGCTTTGGGCAACCTGAGCTTGTGAAAGATATTCCTGCTTATAGCAGAGGAGTTGGAACTGCCAACCCAAACAATTCTGTAGTTCTGTGATTCTTTAGCATAATGACACTGGGTCAAAGCTGGTGGAGAAAACCGTATAAGTAGAACTAAAGCAGGATTGCTACATACATTCTCTAGACATATTCCTAAGCGATAAAGTGTTGTTATTGACTCTGGTATGTGTCTGTTAGAACATTTGCTCAATAAAACTGTCTAGTTCATAGAATAATAGTCTGGAAAAAAGAAGTCTAATCTGTGTTTAAATAGAATTAGATTTACTGGTGAGGACTCCAATATTAACAGGGTTTGATAGCAAACAACTACAACATGTCTCTAAGTAGTGAGACTGTTCTAAAAATTAACTGTTTGCTACATTCAGGTGCTAGAAACAGCGAGATGATATAGTTAAGAAAGGTTGCGTAAGATTTGTGCTGACAGCTGTCAGTCATTTTTGATTCTGACCCCAAAGTCTATCCATTGTTAGCTTTTGTACCTTAAACCATCCATCTCTTCCATATCATCTAGAGTAATCATGCCATCTCCAAGAAAAATGTATAGGAACCCATCTGGGCCAAACAGAAGCTGCCCTCCTAGGTGTTTTCGATGTAGTTCTGCTACTTCTAAGAACACTCTTGCTGTTCTTATATCAACTTGGTGTGGATTTTTCCTGCAATGCAAAGATAAGAAAACGGTTTCCACGGCTCACTATCATTGGTTTTCATTCTAAAAATAAGCTTGAGTCATTCAAATTATACTTTAAGATGAGGATGTTGTAACTGGTGTAAAAATGTCAAACAATAATTTCTGAGAAATTGCAATTTTCCAGCATTCACAAACAATTATTTTGCTGCCCATACACAAGTAGGAAATAAATATAATTTAGAAATGACAGAACAATTAAAAAGAAGTTTTAAAAAGAATAAATCAATATATTTACTGATGTTCCAAAACTACTGTTCGCAATAAATATCAGCAATAAATTTTCTGCAAGTGCCCAAGTATATGCTTTGTAAATCTGATTAAATGAAGCAGGTTACACTAAAATGAGGAAGGTTGCTGGTAAATACAGAATTTGTGAATTTTAGACTTCTACTGATACCTGGATACCGTGTATTCTACGACCCTAAGGATGTGATCATGAGGTCCAATAGCCCACCGTTCTTGGTTGGTGGTATAAGACACATACAGCTTTCCATTTTTCTTGTAATTGGGATGGAATGCAAGGCTTAACAGTCCTCTTTCATCTCCTCCCTGCAGTCAAATGAAAAACACAAAGAATTGTGAAGTTAATTATGTTCTTTATTGTGTTGCAGCTGGAACCCAAAAAAAAGTTTCTTTCTTGTGGATAATCTTTGCCCAAACTGTTTTATTTCTTTCCTGACTACTGCACAAAAAGGATTATAAAACATTTCACTTTGGGGAACTCTTTAGGAGTTAGAACAAGACAATTGTCTTATGTAGTTATCTATGCACTAGTCTCTTGCACCACTTTTGTGCAGTGATTTGTGTATGTAATCTTTGCGAAGCCATGAAGACAAGTTTAAGTGCTGTGAAGGATTCCTTGCTGGGTTACTAGGTTGCTTGTAATTCGTAGAGGAGAAATAAAAAGGTCTATAATCAGCAGTCGATTCTAATCCAAGTATCCAAAACCTAAAACACGGTGCTTGCTGCCAGCTCCCACTGTCTTGGCAATATGTTTAGAAAACAGTTAAATTGCTTGTGTAATATGTAAACCTTTGTTTTACCCTGGAGGCAGCAACATCAGTTGTCACAACGATGGTGGTCTGTTCATCATAGCTAGTGTACTGTAGGTAATAAGCAGCCTTCGTCTCTGTGCAGAGAAACCATAGTTTTTACATGTGGTCCTTCAACAGAAAGGTTTTTGTTGTTTTTTAAAATAAAAGTAGAAAAATCTCCAAACAACTTTCTTTTGTTATTATGTTTGCCACAAAGATTAGTACAGTTATATGCTAAACATCAAATCCATGTAATGTACTGTGACAAGGCGAAAATGCTGTGTAAATAGAAGGCAATTTTCTCCTTTGGCTTCTAAAAAAGTACGTAATGTTACTATGACTAAAACTTTAGTTGTATAAATTAAGAGTAAAATTTTAACTTCATTTGTTAAATGAATGTTAAATGTTAAAGTTTCACAGAGGAGAGAAGCTGAAATAAACACCATGTTGAATTAATAGTTTAAATTCAGTTCATATTTGTGATTATTCACAAGCTGATAGTTGTTTTGGAGTTTAGCTTGGGGTTTGCCAGCCTTTCAAAACCAGAGACTCTATCGTAGATTCAAGCATTCCAGCTGCACCAATATGCAGACAACATTTTGCAACTCTACCACACCCATGATAACTAATTATGAAATTTTAAGTTATAACAGAGAATGAATCGTTTTAAATGTATTTGCAATTCAGAGTGATGGATGGGCCTGTCTTTCTGATGAAAGATGTCCCACAAAAGCCCTAATTGGGAAAATGCAGAGCTTTAATTTATTTTAATTCGACATGATTGCCATACTTCCTTTTTAATCACAACAACCAAAGAGAAACCTGATTCAGAAATGGAGATGTAAATAGGTCAAGAGATTTCCATACAAATAGATTTGTGCAATGAAATCTGAATCCTTCTAATTTAGAGGCAGCCAAAATTTGCTAATTTGTTTGCATGAAAAATTTAGTTTTGGCTGGTTATAAGTAAGGTTAGTTTTGAAAGTCTTGCTAGAGCCACCAAATCAGTTGCAGTCTCTGTGCATGAAGGGACTGGTAGTCTAACTCTTTCTCCTGCACAAGCCAAAAATAATTCTGCATCTGAGTCTGAACAGACTGTAGATATTATTGTATGAGTTTCTGTCTTAGTTTCTAGCTGGGACAAAAGTTGTCTTTCTCATAGTGTAAGTGTCTGGTATACGGCTATGTTTTGTTTCTAGAGGTAAAATATGCTGATAACAACCCGATTGTTTATACTTGTTGCCTGGCAGCGTTGAACAGAGCCAAGGACATTTCAGTCTCTCAGCTTCTTGTATCGCTCTGCCATACCAGATGGCATCATGTAAATATAAGGGAAGGGAGGTAGTCGGGGAGGGGCCACTGCACAGGGACTGGCTGGGCATCGGTCAGTGGATGGTGAGCCCTTGCTTTGTGCATCACTTTGTGTATAATTGCTGCTATGTCTATTTACTTCCTTTTCTATCTTAGTAAATAGTTTTTATCTCAATCCACAAGTTCTACTGTATTTTCTCCTAATTCTCTCCCTCATTCCACTGGGAGTGGGAGGATGAGCAAATGACTGTGTGGTGCTTAGCTATCTACTGGGTCAAACCACAGCAGTTTCTAAGAGTTTTGACCGAGTTGCTCTGCTAAAGTCTGAAGCAAATGAAGGCAAATTGGTTGCTTTGGGAACAGTAAGACATATTGCAAAGATTCCTAATGAATGATTCTATCTGGTGTGCCCAGACAAAGACGGTCCTATTTCTTCTCCTGAGAGTTGAGTTCAACTCATTTAAGGGCCCAGAAATGTCAATGAGTCACGCTAGGCCTGCCATTCAAGGTGAGTTATTGGAAGTGTTAGTAAGAGAAGATCATTCTGTTACTAAGCTGAAGATTTTATTTAGCACTCAATGTCATGGGAACAGTCTTGGTGTGAAAGTGAAGTTGTTGAAAGAGCAAACAGGTGAAAATTGAATTAGGAGCTTTTAATGAAGTACACATGAAGCAAGAACTTGACAAATGAATGAAACATGGGACCTGTGAGGTACTAAGTATGGCAAGTTGCATTCATAGGATCGGGCCAGTATTTCTACTAATTGCTGTTTTGCATTATTCTATTAGACTGCAGTGTATTTTCCTTTTATCTAGAATGCACCTATTGCTTCCTGAAAAATCATGCTGCTTTCTGTTTTTCAAAGTCAGCCAATTCCACCATACTCTAAAAAGGCAATTTACTCTTGCATTTAATAAAAACTTTGGAAAGATACTGAAATCAGCACAGCATCAAGCCATTAGATTACTTACAGTCGATAAGAAATCTAGTGAATTTTTCCATACTTATTTTTTTCTGGGTTTGGAAAACAATTGTTTGCTTGTATTTTCAGCTTTATCACTAGTTGGCAAACCTATTATTTCCAATCTCATCAATGCCATAATTTTCATAGCTTTTCAAAATATTTCTATTGTACGAGAAAGTATATAGTCTGCTGTGGTATTTTATCTCTTACGTTGTGGGCTAAATAGAGAGATGTCCAGTAAAATCACTTAAGAGTATTTGTTTGGATACTGTTGGACTGAATAATTATTTACCAAATTCATCAGTGGACTTCTGATGTCTGCTGTGAAACCCGTACCCCAGGCTTTATTCTATGGCTTTTTTAGAGTGAGATACCACACACCAAATTTCTTCATCTTTCTCTCAGCATCTTAACTTTTTAACATCCTTTTCTTTTTAAGTTTCCCCTTAGACTAAACCAGCCCCATCAAGCTGTACATGACATATTAGGTTGTGTTCTTCTGCACTACACTATTTGAAGGAATAACCTTTAAGAATGGCCAGTTGTATAAGGAAGATTAGAAGAATGAGGCATACCTTCCTATTGTATTGGGGTATCTGCTGAGGACAAAGAATGATGGTTGGCTGAAATGAGGATTAGTTATCTAAACTTGCTGTGGACTGGAGCCAATGTACAATCTCTATCATAACTAAACCTGGAAGCTCACACTTCGGATGTCTGCCTATGCAGCTCTTAAGTTTGATCGCTCTTCTACTCATGATAATCAAACATTTTGCATCAATGCTACATTTGTTTCAGAACTGATTTTCCTTAGGCCATATTATAAACTTCAGCCAAGGAGTTAGGTGAAAGAAAAAAGCATTCCTTTATAAACAAGTTTGATCTAATTTAGAACTGCAGTTATTTCAGTCGGAATTACATGATCATAAGTCAGTACAAAGCTAGGTAAAGATTTATGTATGCATTAAATTTAAAATATTTCTTTACTTTTCATTTTCAGATGGTTAAAGTGGTATATTTTACCAGTAAGCAGTGATATTATGTACTGATGTTATACTAAAGTATTATTATGTTATTAAGGTATTATAAATAGGTCACACCAAAAGTAATGCCTCCTATTTATTTCAGTGGAAACTACAACAGATACAAAGAGCACAATAACGCTGTTTGATAGAGAAAATTCTCAGGTACAAAACACTATTTTTCAATGCAATCACCACCATTAGCTATGCATTTTTGCCAGCCATGAGCATGCTGCGCTTGTGAAAATCTGTACCAGTGGAAGTGACCCACTGTCACTGTCACCACTGCTGAAATGCAGCACCTGCCCCTCACCGTGCTCACATCCCCTCTTTGTTCTCCGGAAACATTCAGTTAACCCTCAATGAATGTCAGTTTTTTTCACATGGAGGAATTCAATTCCATACCTTTGCTTCATCCGCACTTCTCTGTCAGACGCCATTTGGTCAGACTGCCCCTCTGCTGCCATCTGTCACACAACAACAGAATGGCACAGAATATTGGTGGGAAGGTTCAACTTCTGCTGCCATCCACTAACATCCACCTCTGGCATTGTGGGCCAACATCATAAAATAGGAGGCATTACTTTTGGAGCAGCCTTGTATTTTAATACAGTAACATATGCTGCGGTTATTTTTAAGAGATGCTGCCATTTCATTATGCAAATATCTGTATTATTTCCTGTAGTGTATTGAGTAAGACATAGGAATACCTTAACTGATATCACTAATGCTAAGTGGTTCATTTAAAATAAATCACGTTTTAAGCATGATGCTTAATTAAGTAACCTTAATAATAATTCATTTTAGTAAGCAAAACCAGACGTATCTATTTATTTTCATTACTCTGTGTGACTTCATAGTGAACAAAATGAGCAGAAGATTCAGAGTTTTCCCTTAAAATTGATTTCAGAATTCACTCGTTTAAAATTGTGGTATTTATACTTAACAGCTTTTTCATTTGGACAATCCCACTTTCATTTTAGCAATGAGTAGCAACTTCTAAAAAAAACATTTAAAAAGCCTTTTAAAAAGTTCTTAAAGTATAGATATCAAAGTTATGATCACTATCATTTGTGATGTAAAATATCGACTGTGGAGTTATGTCTTTATATCATTTGTTATCATCTACTGTTATAAAACAAATACTGGCTAACTTGCTCAGGCAGTTTGACTGCCCTTAATTTAGTCTATTTCCTATGTAATAATAACCTTAACTAATATGCATGTGTTTGATATTAAGAAGTTTTATTTGTCAAGGAAGAGGTCATGGAACATTTTATCAGACAATACTGTATGAACTCTTCAAATAGAGATTTCTAATTAGGAGATCCCAAAAGAATCTCTGCTTATTTGAACCTTCCTTTACTGGATCTTACTGTAGGGCTGAAGATCAATGTCAAGTATTTTTCTCAGAGGCAAGTGTTTGCTTAAATGACATGTTTTGGAAATTTGGCTCCAGCACAGGATGGAAATTTGACTACAGCAAAAGTAAAAACCAGCAAAAGGTCTTCTGCAAGGGCACATCTTGCCTTTCAAAGCTGTCTCAACTATTTTGAGAAGCACAAGGAGGAGTTTCCTCTGACAGGTGAAAGGGAACAAGAAATACAGAATGAGAAAACCAGAAACCAATTGGGCTGTAGGTATGGTACCAGGAGTGGAGCTCCCATAGACCTCCTGGGTGCTGAAAACTCAAGTGCTTTGCTAATCTGAACATCTGTGGGGCCTGAGGCCTCTGGCAAGGGAAGAATTTGTAACATAAGACGTTTACCTTAGGGAAAAATAATTACACTGATGTCATGGCTGAGTACAGTATATATACTAGACCCTATCTCCAAAGCATTTCCTTTTTCCTGTTGCACTACAAAGGTTCTTTTTTTTTTTTTTTCCCTCATTTGTAATGGGCTTTGCAGTTATCTAAGATTTTTTTTAAAATATATTATATATATATAACCAAATTAAGCAATGCTTTACATTTATATTTAAATGGGAAAAATACCTGGAGGGCCATATTCTTACTTAAGTACAACTCCTAGTGGTTAGAGCTGGTTTTTGTTCAGTTTTGTGCAGGGCAGGATTTGGCTGAAAAACATTGATGACCAAAGTGAACCCATCACAAAAATGCTTCATTTGTCTGCAGTGACACTGAAATGCTCATTTATTTACAGAAAAATTGAACTCTCCAATAAAATAAATGAAGTTCCACTCCTTTAGTGCCCAGTGGGTCTGAAAGTGACACCTATCAAAAGGCAGTAAATTAATAAATAAGGAGCAGTTCTGCATAGATTTTGAATGGGGCTTTTCTGCAAATGGGGGAAAGTACCTATTTACAGGAATTATGTGCATGTATTCATTATGCAGGGTACTTTTTCAGCAAAGGAAGAGCTCTGGAATAGCCATGACTTGAACAGAAATAAGTAAAAGTGGTTTAAGTTCTAAAGGTAGCACTGGAACTTAGAACCGAATTTTTATTTTCTTCTGACTTCTGTGGCAGCAAAAATAAAATTTTGACATGGCCTTGATCGTTTTTTCTTTTCCTTACCTCCATAGTCCTTTGAAGAAGCCAGTCACTAAATGCAGGGCCTTTCACTTCTAGTCCTAGTCCTCTGTACTTATTTTTTTAATTCCTCAACTCCAGATTTTGCTGTACTGCTGGACAAGTCTTTAGTTTAATCCAAATGAAAATCCTCGTCCCCTGATAACACAATTCTTTCTTCCCGTCCTCCTAAAGAAAGTATATGAAACTTATAAATGCAGATACCATCTCAACACAAACCCACAGCTTGCCTCCTTCACAGTCTTCTAGTAAGACAGGAATCCTGCTTTGACAACTCTCCCAATTGTTGGTTAGAAGCAGCTAAAAGCTTTGAGGCTGCCAAAAGCCAGCCAATAATTGAGAGGTTTTGGGCAGAGTGACATACGACTGTGAGTGTGCTTGCAAGGAGGTGGCCATGAGCCCATGTGAGGTCTGCATCTGGACTGGGAAACGTTGTGTACTGTACTACTTTAGGAGAATTGGAATAACAGAAGACAGTGGAAATCAGTCCCGGAAGAGGGAGATTGAAATAAAGACCAGATGATTATTGCATTCAGTAAAGCTGGCTCAAGAAGGTGTGAATTACACACTTTCCTGCACCACAGAGGCCTCTTGAGCTGTAAGCAGCATTCATCCTCTGGGAACACAGGTGGTGATTCCACCTCTGTCCCCAGCTGGATTTATTTTCAAGGAAGCTTTACATTCCACCAGCAATTCAGTGAGTGGTTCACCAGTGGAGGCCACTAAGGGAGGGTAAAAAGTAAGCATGCTCCTTCTTATTTTCCTGGCTCTCCTCCGTTTTCTGACCGTTATTTATTTATTTATCTATTTGGCAACTCTCCTGTCCTATACATTTCTGCTTCAGTATTCTTCCTCTGTAGACTGTCTTCTCCTATCAGCTTTTTAACTGCATTGGTTCGAGGCCTATTGTGTCATAAAATCAGCCTTCTAGGAAAGTGATAAAGCTTCCTTCAAGCGAACAAGAGTGCAGTAAGTGTTAAGAAATTTACTGACCATGAAAATCCCTCATTAGCAGGGAGAACAGACTTGACAACCTTTGGATTTTTTTCTCCTTCTTTCTGTTACTTTTAGGGTTTACCCAACTTCCGTGCCACTTCTGTGATAAAGGCAAATTTTACCCCTCTTTTTCAATGGGTAGTTCAGTGGAATGGGTTCAGATGATACCCCAAAGAGAACAGACTACATTGCATTAACTTTCACAAATACATGACACAATGACAAGAGATGAATAATCCCTTTTTCATTCACCAAAGCTGTGACGTTACCTCTTCCAATCAACGGTGATGTTGTCGTTTCTTTTTCTACTTAGGCCCTATTTTAATACCATCAAACTCTTTCTTTCCTTAGACACAAACTATACAAATTAATCTTAGTGATTTACTGTTCTACCAGCACTCTTACTTGACCATAATCCTCTCAGACGTCTACTTGGGTTTTCTCATGTTCTCATTTCTTGACTGTGTATCTAAAATATATCTTTACTTTTAAATAGCACACTTCATAAAATCTTTCATTTTTGCTTAAAGCACAGGATCTAATGACAGAGTCATCAAAAAAGTTTAAAAATTATAATTCGTAGATAAAATGCTTTTAGATGGCGTGACATTTCAGCAGATCAATACTGCTTTTGTCATTGCTAAAGATAAAAATATGCCATGAAGAAAAATCTTTAAGTGGTGTGAAGATCTCCCTACGCTGCTCAAGTAAGACTTTTCCTAAGTGTCCGCAGAAAGTCTACAGCACTCAGGAGTTGTAAGTCTTTTTGTGCTGAGAGAGGGAAGAAAAAGAGGATGTATGGTGACACATAGCAAATTTGACAGTGCTTATGTAAAATGAACCAACCTACAACAAATTCTGTACTCCGATAATTGAAAACAAATTCATGCTGTTTTACCGTGACCACTTTATATGGAAATTTAGGGATATAATTCAGAACAGAATAACAGTAATTATCATACTCTCTGCATTAAATTAAAACCAGAAATGTTGATCTGTCTAATTGTAGGCATTAAAAATAACTAGTTTCAAGAAAGAGCGATGCAAATGGAAAGATGCCCTGATGGCATTACTCTGTGTTGCAAACAATTCTGCCTTTCTCCTTTGGCTCTGGGTAGTGAACTGTACTTGTCTTTTCAGATTGAAGGGGAATATTGCACTCACATGAGATATGTATTTAAATACTGTGGGCCAGGAGTAGAAAATAGCAAACCACACCCTTGTTGGAAGGAAAAGCTACAAACGTCTTTGCTGCTGTATGTATGCTAGCAGGAATTAAACCGTGCTCAGTGATTGATAAAAGTAAGTTGATAGCAGTCTGCATCTTGCCAAAGGAAATGAGAGACGAGAAAAAAAAAATACGCCTTGAAGAATGCCCCTTTTGCTAGAGTGTAACAGAGGACTAGAAGTATTTTTCCATGCACTCCATTTATGTTTTTTCCACAATGCATTACTACAGTGGTCATTCATATTTGCAACATAACCTTGATTTAACTGTGGTCTCAATGAGCTGTGTTAAGGTAAGAGTGATTTCTGCACCTTATCAAACTGATACTAATCTGCACCATAAAATATAAAGATATTCTTCACTGAATGTTATTTCTTCAGCAGATTTATACCTTTAGGCTCTGAAACGACATAACAAAGGTTCAGAAGTAAGAGGGTTGCTCCAAAAGTAATGCCTCCCATTTTATTCTGTTGGCCCACGACATCAGAGGTGGATGTTGGTGGGATGGCAGTAGAGGTTGAACCTTCCCACCAGTATTCTGTTCCATGTTGTTGCTGTGTGACAGATGGCAGCAGAGCGGCAGTCTGACCAAATGGTGTCTGACGTGGAAGTGTGGATGGAGCAAAGGTGTGGAACTGAATGCTTCCATGTGGAAAAAATGGCACCCACTGACATTCATCGACACTTGCCGAGCATTTATGGAGACCAAAGAGTGGATGTGAGCACAGTAAGGCAGTGGGTGACAGCGACAGTGGGTCACCTCTGCTGGTGCAGATGATTATTACAAGTGTGGCATGCAGGCTTTTGTTCATTGCTGGCAAAAATGCCTAGCTACTGGTGGTGACTATGTTGAAGAATAGTGTTTTGTACCTGAGAATTTTCTCTATCAAATAGTGTTATTGTGCTCTTTGTTGTAATTTCCACTGAAACAAATAGGAGACATTATTTTGGAGCAATCTACATATTTTCTGCAAGACATTTCAAAATGCCCTCTTATTTTTAGGAACTGAAAAATCAAATTATATGAGTGGTTTTTGATGGGGAAATACAACACAGTTTAAAGGAGAAAAGTTTAGGTGCCTTAGAAACGTCGGGCAGAGACAGAAGCATATGAAAGGTTAACTGTAATTTATGCTTGTCTTGCACCTATCATCTTGTCTGGGATTCTCTAAAGGCAGAGCCACCAGGTAGTGCGACGCCTTCCTGTAGTCACAGAAAATGGGAACACATCACCATTTTTCAGTTGGCAAAGTATATGTGTGCAAATTCTAGAAATAAACCAAATGCTTTCTGTTCCCTAACATCCAAAGAACTTTTGGACTGCTGAGATCTGGATGCATGGAGAGACATATTTCAACCTATATTTAGCATCAGCATTCAGCATAGTTTTGATAATGATGTGTCGTATCTTCAAAGCAAATGCTAGTTGCATATGTTACTGGTGTTCTCAGTAGATGATTATGCTAAACCTAATAGGCAAAATCAGAATTTGTATTCTTAGAAACTCTGTAAGTATTCTTCAACATTTTACTAGCAAACATACAACAGATCTACTGTATGAAGACTAGACAAGTATGTTATGTCTATTTACTCTAATTTTAAAATTGTTTATACCCATGTTCTTTATCCATTCAGTTGTTTCAAACAGTAAACAATCTTATAATGCTGGCACAAATGCAAACAGAAATGAAATTTAGAAGTCCAGCGTCTGCTACTGAGTTTTCAGTTTCCACATGCAAGCAAATTGGAAGAGTATTTGTTGCCTGAAATCAAACTGTTTGACATATAAGGACTGTACTTGTTGGTGGCCTGATACAAAGCCAACTAGGAAAAACAAAACAAAACAGAAAATGGCATTACTGCATCTTTTTCAAGCAAACTGTGCATATGCATCATGTTTTATACCTAGGTCAAAAAGATACTTAAGTGAAAGCACCCTTATATTTCTGAAAAAACACTGAATGGGAGCTGAGAAGAAAGAAGTGTTCAAATTCTCTGGTACTGTCTGAGTATTTTTCTCATTGGTATTTTGCCTATCCCACCGGCCTAGCAGTGCCTCAGGAGCCAGCCAGCCAGGGAGAGGGCAGAAAGGCTATCATGCAACGTACCTGAATTGTTGCAGTTAAGCAACAATTTGGGCTTCAGATACTGACTCAAGTAATCAAATTATTTGAATTCTTTCAGTAAATCTTAAAATGATATGTAATTTGCTGCCTACATGAAAACAAGGAGTTGCATTTCCAGAGAAATCCAGATTTTTTCATGGACATTTTGTGAGCACTGGAGGAAGCTAAAATAATCAAGTGTTTTTGTGGATCATTCATATAGATCTTGTCTGTACCTCTCAACTAACATTGTGAAAAAAATATTAATTTGAAGTCAGACATGAATATTTTTGTGAAATGTGCCAAATGGAAAAACCAGGGTGGTGGAGGATATATGGTTTGCTCTTCATGACTAGAATCTGTACGTAAGAGGAGAATGATGGCAATCCACAGCCGTGTTGACAATTCAGACATACAGGAAATACCCTTGTAGGAAACTAATACCATCTGGGTTTGGCCCAAGATGTGTGAATGAGAAATATGTTTCTTGTTGAGAATGCAAAGATAGTTTTGGACATTGCAGAGAAGGAATGCGTTAAGCATGCACAGTTATAAAAATGAAATAGGGTGAGGCATTGCATGCATATGGAGTAATTAGAGGAATATGTCTGTGTGCGTCAATAGCTGATGCAGACACAGAACTTCAGAATTCAGTTGTATTAAGACAACCAGTAAATTATCTTGAAAAATGTTTTCATTAGGAGTGCCTAGGAGCCTTCTGAACAAAGGCTGTATTTGAAAATGCTGGTTTGTTTAAGCCACTGTGTTACCTGATAGAAAGGGAGTTTTACTTGTGACACATCATATATTGGGGAAAAAAAAAAAAAAGTTTTGAAATTCTCAAAACATCCAGTTTCTAATATTTATAAAATTGTGAATTTGGACTATTTCAGTGCTTTGTTTTCAGTTTAGAAATTAGTTTTAGTTAAAAGAATGTCAACACTGAAATGGAATATTTCATTTGGCCCATCCTGAGAACCTTTCAGTCCACACTTGGTGAGAGTATGTTTTCAAAATCTCAGAATATTCTCACTCCTCTCTATCCTGTTCTTGCATTAACTGTCTGAGATTTTAGTGTCTGTTCTTGGCATAGCAAAGCCCTCTGGTTTCTAACGAAGCTATTGCCAGCATTCTGAGGTTCCTGAGACTCGCTGCCTGCGGGATGGATTTTTGCCTCTCCCTTGACACCCTCATCTACTTGTGAAAGCCCCAGCAGTGCTGATTTTTCAGTTATTTGTGAGGCTAATGAATGCCTTGCATGGACAGGAAAAAGTTCCAGGCTCTCTTTTTGGTGCACATTTTGCTTTTTCTCCAGACTAACCTGTAGTACTATCATCCTTTCTCTAAGTCCAGTCTCGGAATGCTCTTTTTAAAGAATGTTATTGAGAAGATAAAAGGTTTTCCTGTCTTTCATGTCTGTCAAGATCCTGGATTAACCCTGTTCCAGGTTCAAAGGCACTCATTATACGGATTACCTGTTCCTTAACTGAGCCACGCTCACATGATGACAGCAAACTGTCATTATTGTATCTCGAGTCTTCATGTGTTTTTCAGCAGATTTTTGACATACCTGAACAGGATTATTCCCATCTCTGATGAACACTGCTGGAGACATTTATTTAAGATGTATTCATTGTTGTAGTGCTTACCTGAAAGGCACAATGCAAAAAAGATGGAAAATTGAAGTGGCCAGTCTGAATCTTTTATTTTCCACTCATTCTTAGTATGTCCTGACCCTGTGTAGAACTCAAGATCTTTGGACAGAATGATCAAAGTCTATAGAATGAAATGTTATTAATATAGTAATGGTGCACTGTTGCATATTCCTGACTGATGGATTATGTTCAGGTTGGCAAAGGCCACCTGAAGAATCAGGCAGCTGAGAGGTGTGCATAGCAGCCCACTGCAGAGTCCATCACAGCTGCACGTTCAAGCAGATCAGCGGGGCTGAGTTCAATGCTTGCTAGTTATGAATGCAGGACTTGATGGTAAATCCATTCCTTGTTCTTTGGAAATGAATCATTAGTACCTCTTTCAGCTTCATTATGGAATTGTGTTATATTAGTTCAAACTTTGCTAGGCTGTACGCAAAGCATTGCTTTCATTTGCATCTACTGTGGAACATATGCACATCTGCCTCTCAGGTGAGAATTCATGCATGCGCAAGGCTTGAATTTTCCAAGTTGTTTATGTTTATACAAATAATCACTAAATACATATAAATGTACAATTGCATCCCGCATTTAGGTGAACACAGAGTTGCTTGTTCCTATAGTTTAAATTCTCATCAAATTTGAATCCTTCTTATAGTCCCAAATAGGGAACACTATCAGGTATGAACAGTGGACATGTGCTTGATTTGCATGTTGTAGAACTTAAATAGATGGTGTTACTATTTATTTTATTGTATAGAATAAGTTAACATTCTTATGCCTAGGACGTTCAGTTCCAGTGTTGGAGAAAAAAGGTTTTGAAATATGTGCATTTCATGCATGTGCCGGTATTTTTTAAATAACTCATTAAATTATGGTTGTACTACGTATTTTAAATATTTACATTTCTGAGTGGGGTTTAATTTTTATTCTGCCAAGCGTTGTAAATTCCTGTTTTCCTGAGGATTTTGGTGGTGGTGGAAAACCACTAATAATTTCTTCTTGTTCACGCAACTTATGTTCACTTGTATGTTTTAAATTGAAGCAGACTTTTTCTGTTGATGGTGATAACACTGTTCAATCTGCTTTGGAGTAGGAGAGAGTCAAATTTCCTCTACGTAATGGAAATGACAATTACCTCAATACAAAATTTTATTTCATAAGGCCCTAATTCAGCAAGTATTTAGGCATGTGCACAAACTCCACGGACATTTTTCTAGTGCTAAAACAGGATACTCTGTGGCAGCTGATTATTTAGAGTTTACATGACTTTTGGTGTCAGTAAATGAGATCTGATACAATGGTGATAAGGGATTTTATAAAAAAAAATTGCTTCTGATTGAGGGGGAAAAATGACTGGAAAAAGTTGAGATTTTTCTCTTAATCAATCTGACCCTGTGATTTCATAACGATTTCTTTATGGTCTGTAGCTAATGTGGTGGTTATGCAGCTAAAGGCATTATCTTCACATCATTATAATGAAACATAACACTGGTATCCTTGACTTTATTAGCCAGGCTTCGTTGGTATCTGACGTTATGTATTTCCTATTATAAATCTAAATAAGAACTTACATTGACCTGCATTAGACCAAACATTAAACAATTTACTAAGATTACAACTATGAAAGGGAACTTTAAAAAAAAAAAAGACTTTTAGACCACCAAGAAACAACCATAAATTTAAGGAAATATGAGGTTTCCACCATGTGACTTCCCCTGCAGAGTTATGCAACAGACTGCTGTTACTTAGAGGTCATACATAAAAAATTTATGGTACATTTTTTAAGAGATTTATAGTGTTTCTATTTATACAACTTGTACATCAACAATTTAAAGGTACAGTATACTAAAATAGCAAATTAAAATCTAATCCCTTTGAATCCTTGATAAAATAGAATGCTCTAGTATAAGTAATATATATAAAAGAGGTTTAATAAACATATCTGTATTAATTGATGTGATATGTGTGATGTAATGATTAGCTGTTTATTATCTATTACAGGTGATTTATTCATTTTTATCCTGAAAATCATTTGCAAATGGAGTTCATTAGGGCACATTCTTTGTCACATAGGTCCCTTACACAGTAGTGTAACTCTCTTTAGGAAAGCTCTGCGAATCAGTCTCAGAACTGGCTGACATTCAACATCGAGGTGAATGATGCCATTGACAGTATCTAGACCTCTTGTTTTGGGATGTCTTTGAGCTCAAATATGTATCATTTACCCAAGATGTTGCTGGATTCCCTAGAGGCAACAATTTGTAGCACTGTGTAAAGGTACCACCCCTTAGTTATTTGCTGAGCTTTACTCACTTTGCACTGAAATGAAGTGGGAGCAGTTACACCGTCACTCAGCATAAGACGAAAAAGAACACTGGGAGAGGTTAATTTCTCAAATCACTATGACTGCCATACTAGTTGTGTTTGATCTCAGCCACAGCAGGCATATTTTCAATCTTGCCTTTGCACACTAAATCCATATACTTATGTATATTTACATGCGAGTTGAGACTGCAAACAGTCATTCTGCTCCGGAAGCCAAAGCCCTAAACACGAGGCTGGCAGTGATTATTGATGCTGAATTAATCCTTGCATTTTGCATATTGAAATAACACATGAATGTGAAGACTCCATTGGAGCACAGTATTGTAAGTAGCCTCATTTGTATAAGCACTTATACATCATTAATATTCATTTTTTGTGAAAAGCAGTTTTTTTAGATGAACAAAGGTCCTAGTATACGAAACCTCTACTAACATGCTCTGTCATAAACACTTCGATAAATCCACTTCCTCAGAGGTCAGATATAAACACATTGCTGAGTGAGACATTAGCATTTGGAGAAAAATCCTAATATGGTCATGGAATGAAGACAGATATTGTCATGGAGATTTGTCTCTACCTGGTACTATGGCCTAATCCTGTCTTCAGTAAAGAACCCAAGAATGCAGTCCAGTGGTGGGAAGTTCATAAGAATAGGGATGAGAGTTCTACACAGGATGTGCCCTTCGTATTGCTTTGCTGCCCACTATATTTTAGTTATGGAGTCTCTACTGACTTGAATCATCATGTCTTGTCCATTGATGACCCTCACAATATTTCTGTAGGGATGCCCTTCTTTTGGACTTGGAAAATGATGTTTCTTACATTGTTGTGGGAGGCAATGTTCAATTGAGTGTCCCTGGCTACTGCTATCTTCAACTCTGAAAGTAACATAAAATGCCTAAGCAGCCCTTCAGAGCCAGAGCTGATATGGTATTTGTTGGTAAATGATCCGCAGCAAAATTACTCAGTAGTCCTTGGCTTACTGCATTCTTGCTGTAAAATAGTTATACTGGTTTTGTGGATTTGTGTGTTTCTAAAGCTCTGACACCCTGTGATTTGTCTTTGCTGACTGAAGAAACATAACACTCTTCCTAGGCTGGTCGTCACCCCTACATCAGCATAATTCATTACTATAGTAAGAGATTGTTGTCAAGAAATTTGGCTACAACTGTTCCAGCAGAGTTTATAGGTTCACGGGCCAACCTAAGCAGCAATTAACTTAGAAGAAGATGTAGTCATTTCCTATATTTTATGAGCATTAAATAACACAAATACTTTTCTTTTGGACGAAAAAAAAATTGATGTTGAATGAATAGAATAAAAGCTGAGAGCATCTATGGAATTTTTAAGTATTAATATCTTTTACAAACAAGAAAAATCTCAAAGCACTAGAAAAGAAAAACCGGTACAGCATTTTAAAAACCTTTTTAAAAAATGTATATGTAACGGTAAGTCTAGAGTTTCTGAGAGAAAACACTAATTTTTATTAAAATTAGTCAGTCATCATTATGATGTCATTCTCATACTTTCCCTTGAAGTAAACTAGCAAGTACAAATAATATTTGTAATGTCTGACATCATCTATGTTGCTTTCCATTGCTCTTACTCTGGATTATATTTAGTGATGTTTCCCATTTGTTAGAAGGAACACCTTCTGGGTAGAATGGATTCCATAAAGAAAATTTTTCTGAAGTTAAGCCACCTTTGTAAGTTGTTTGAAAATAATAATAATACCACACGAGGAATGACAGGAGTACCGCAGCTGCAATTTGTCAAAAACGTAATTGCTGGTAACGGCCACACTTTCAGTCCTGTTTTGATAAAATCTGAATGTTCGTGTGGAAGAAAATAGGAAAAAGAATAATGCTTTTCAGTTATGTTCTCTTTAAAAAGAAATAAGCATCATAATTGTTTTACACAGGAAACAACATTGCTTTCCGTATGATGCATGCTTATTTATCATAGTCTGACCTGCAATGGCTTATTGTCGCTGAGACTATACAAATTGTTGCAGAATAGCCAGGGACTCATGTTTTGTTGCTTCTACTTTGAGATGTTGAGCATTAAAGGACATTTCTAAAAGTGACTTCTTGGTTTTAGGGTTTAATTTT
>WBMW01005265.1:971276-1006229 GCA_013396635.1 Penelope pileata | reverse complement strand
CAAAAAAAGAATGAGGAATTCATCCATTTACAATCTATATTCAATAACTGAATGGAACATTTCCTGAAAGCAAAATANGAAAAAAAAATTGATGTTGAATGAATAGAATAAAAGCTGAGAGCATCTATGGAATTTTTAAGTATTAATATCTTTTACAAACAAGAAAAATCTCAAAGCACTAGAAAAGAAAAACCGGTACAGCATTTTAAAAACCTTTTTAAAAAATGTATATGTAACGGTAAGTCTAGAGTTTCTGAGAGAAAACACTAATTTTTATTAAAATTAGTCAGTCATCATTATGATGTCATTCTCATACTTTCCCTTGAAGTAAACTAGCAAGTACAAATAATATTTGTAATGTCTGACATCATCTATGTTGCTTTCCATTGCTCTTACTCTGGATTATATTTAGTGATGTTTCCCATTTGTTAGAAGGAACACCTTCTGGGTAGAATGGATTCCATAAAGAAAATTTTTCTGAAGTTAAGCCACCTTTGTAAGTTGTTTGAAAATAATAATAATACCACACGAGGAATGACAGGAGTACCGCAGCTGCAATTTGTCAAAAACGTAATTGCTGGTAACGGCCACACTTTCAGTCCTGTTTTGATAAAATCTGAATGTTCGTGTGGAAGAAAATAGGAAAAAGAATAATGCTTTTCAGTTATGTTCTCTTTAAAAAGAAATAAGCATCATAATTGTTTTACACAGGAAACAACATTGCTTTCCGTATGATGCATGCTTATTTATCATAGTCTGACCTGCAATGGCTTATTGTCGCTGAGACTATACAAATTGTTGCAGAATAGCCAGGGACTCATGTTTTGTTGCTTCTACTTTGAGATGTTGAGCATTAAAGGACATTTCTAAAAGTGACTTCTTGGTTTTAGGGTTTAATTTTGAACAGCTAAAAAGTGCATAGGAATCACAGAAAGAGGGATCAGTATTTCCTGAACGCTAGTCTGACGCTGGCCACAAACACAAACTCACATTTGCAGATCTTCGCCTTATATTGACGTTAGTTAGAATACTATCTATTTAGTGATAATTTGTCCATATAGAATGGCCAGCTACTGCCTTTCATCTTCTCTTTTCATTCTTAAGTTTTCCACAGTTTTTAAAATGGTAATTTCATTTCACTATTGCTCTCTGTTAGTGACAGGAGTTAGGTCAGTACCACAGTATTACTGCAATTCTTTGCTAATAATATACGTAGATGATGACAAAGTTGTATTTCACATCAAACAAGTCTTGTTCCGCTTGTGGAATGCACAGTCTTGGTTTTTCTATCTCTTGTCCTCTGTGTACTTTCCCAGATGAAGGCCAAAGATGGCTGAGCCATCTCTCCACCCCAAGAGAGGAGAGGAGCAATGAAGGAGGAGAGAGGGTGGGGAGACACAATCCCCATTGCTTTTCCTAGACCATCTGTGCTATGCTGATCTGTACCATGGCTGGCTTATCAGCTCCTTTGTCCTTAGCATACTTTTGATCTAGACAAATAAGTACTGATTGCATTAATTTTAAATGAAATTATCAACTGAAATTATACCTTTGCTATTTATTTTTTCACAAATAAGCACTACAGAGTTGATTCAGACCAATTTAATCATAACACCTCTGATTTCTTTTGTTTTCTTGGGGAGGACTTGAGCATCTGTTTTAAATGGTGTCATTGTTTATGCATGGTGACCTCTGCATTTGAAAGGATATTAGCTGAACATGACAGTTATTCCAAGTAGAAAAAATGACAAGNACCCACAAGGATCATGAAGTCCAAATCCTGTATTATTTCCTCTTTAGAAATATGAGGTATGTAAGAATTAAAAGTGCTTCACTGAGCTATGAAAATCATATTTCCTTAGAAGAAAAAGAACAACTGCTGACAAAAATGACAGGCTATACACAATTTGTGTATTTGCAGGAGAATACAAATAAAACTGCTTCAACATTTAAAAAGTTGTAAATTCACTTTCTCTAAAAATTCATAAACTCACAAATGTTTCCTTGCAATTGTTCTTGGAACTGATAGAGGAAAATCTCCCAGGGTCACATGAAATGTAGCAAGTATAGTAAGAAAATTGCCCTTTCTCTCAGAAGATTAAAAAAACCAACAACACATTTTCCAGAGAACCAGTAGGTTTCTCTGCTCGTATGTTCTCTTCCCACAGTCTCACTGCATGAAGGACTCATGAACTTCATCAGAGCTGAGTGTATGGAAGGAATGTGCACTCAGACATTTGAAGGCATGCCACAGAACCTTAGCAATCCAGTCTCTTGTTAATTACAACTAATATTTCATTATGTTTTGGAATTTTCAGCTACAGAGATGTGTGTGTCCATCTTAGTACGTAGTGTAGCCAATACTTGCAATTATATTACAAGTCTTGCAAAGTGTAAGCATTTTTTGAAACCAGAAGTTCGCAGGAAAAAAAAGTTGCAGTAGATTTTCAGCTTTTTAATTTGAAACTTTTAGACTTCGTGACTGCAGGAAGAAGTTTGAGAACACAAATCAAGTGAAAATGTATGAAGGCGGTGAATTTCCACTCCCCCTGTTTCCAAATGGATTTTTTAAGCACATGGCTTTTAAGCCAGTGTCATGATTTTGGAGTCTGCCTCATGTGTCTGAATGGACAGGATTGAAGGTACTTTGTATGGCTTATTCAAAAACAACATCCTAACCCAAGCTATAAATCAACAGTAAGTATTTAATGCCTTATGTATATAATAAATATCCAAGTCTAAGTATCTAGTTACAGCAGTGATTAAGAGTTCTTAAAATCAACCCCTTAGAAGATGTTCTTCAGTAGAAATGCTCAGTGGTGAGGCTTCTTTCACACCCTTTTACACATGTGTTCAGTTTACAGCCAGTAAGTCAACACTGTGATAGCATCTGTTCTTTCTGAGGTGTTGTGCAAATCTTATTTGTGTATCAGTTTTTGAAAAAATACAGGAAATACTTGAGAGAGAGGAGACAGTCTAATACAAAGCAACAGCTGTATATCTTACAGTGATTAAAGCACTGGATGAAATTTACAGTGGGAAGGGGGACAGAAGGATAAAAAAGACATCTCAGGGGAGGCTATCTCTGGATTAAGGCTTCAAAGAGAAAGCTTGATCTTTACTGAAGTGGGGACGTACTAACTGTGGATGCAAGGCAATGTAGAGAAAGAATGCATTCTAGAGACTTTCCTTTTCCTTTTTCAAATACGATTACATTTGCAACAATTCAAGTAGGGGAGCAACTCTGCTGAAAGAGACTTGAGGTCTCAGCAGACAGCAAACTGAACATGAGACAGCAGTGTGCCCAACAGCAGAGAAGACCAACAGCATCCTGGGCTGCAGTGACAAGAGCACAGCCAGTAGAGAAGTGATGATCCTCCCAGTACTCTGCACTCGTTTGACTGCATCTAGAATACTGCAACGGGTTTTGTAGGCTGCCCAGCAGCAGAATGATATTGATGCACCAGTGTGAGGTCAGTTTAGGGTGGCTAGAGACTGAAGCATTTTCCCTGCATGGAGATGCCAAGACAGCAGGACTTGTTCAGCCTGGTGAGAGAAGCCTTTGGGAACTTATTCATCAAGTGGAACAATTAAGTGTGGCACTCAATGCATAGAATTACATTACTAATGATGGTCTAGGATTTTTGGCAAAACATTTCTGTGGTAGTTGTTGGAAAATCCTAATAAGAAAAAAAAGTTATTGATTCTGACAAGACTGTTGTTTGCAACTGTTTCCCCAAGTTCTGATGGCCACCTGCAGTCTCATAGTAGAAGACAGATGAATACCTAATATCTCAGTACTGCTTGATTCAAAGTAAATGGCTACACTACCAATTCGCACATCCCATGTAAAGACCTAATCTATCCAGTTATTGGTTAAGGTGTGCTGGACTTTTTCCCGTTCTGTTTTTACTAGGATTTCTAGTCTTGATCTGAAAAGCTTTCCAAACAGTTTCCTTAAAATCGAAAGAGGAATTCTGCACTAGATTCACGGCAGGGACTACAATCTGTAACTTGCATTTTCTGAATGGCTTCCTTGAACAGCAATATAGAACAAGGAGTCTTTTTTGCCAAACAGTATTTGTTTGCACACATTTGGACAGCAGATCTCTTTAAGAGCAAGCACTATTATCTTATATGTGCATTTGGAGCTGCTTCTCTGAAATTCACCTGTCTTACTGTATATCAGTATATTTTATAGCTTTATATATATATATATATGTATATTTTATAGCTTTACAACTATACATCCCCAGATGTATTTCTTGACAACCTTTAGTCACTGCTGATAGCCTTGGAAATGCGTACTATTGCATGTAACTCTGATACAAAGCAAACCTTAAATGTGTCTGATAGCCTAAATTAGTACCCAAGTTGCCTAGCTTTGCAGCATAGTCAGAGTTTCTCATGAAACATAATTTTGAGAGGTCTTGGGTTTCTTCCCCACAGAAAAGAGAGAAATAAACATTGACACTAGGATATTTCTGGATAACGAATCTGAAATACAGATGAAAGGTGATTGATAGTTGTATTGACTATGACACTAGCAGAGCTTGGACCTCCCTGCACCCAGTTTTATTGACATATGACCTGATCCCTTAACAGGAAGTCTACATGGCCACTGCAATTTTTTTTTTGAACAATTGGATAGTAAATTATAGTAGTAGGAAAGCTAAAAGCTAATCCTTCATTAATAACTGTTGAATCAAAATTATCAAAGCAGCAGCATTTAGCAGACAAGTGATTATGTTGCTCAAATGTCATTCCTTTTATGTGTGACATATCCATTTGTTAAACTTTTCATCAGTGAAAAATGAGGATAAAAAGGCAATACTTCTTTACCTATTTCTAGTACGTCTTATTTTTTCTGAATTAAATATGTATTTACATGCTGTTAAGCAAAATCCTGTTTCAACTCTAGTTACTTTATGGAGCTGAGCTCCTAAGAATGCTGCTGGATTATGTAGTGACAATGTTTGTTCTCCAAAGTACTTCAAACCGTCTTTTAAATACTGCTTAATATCTGCCTTTTCATACTTTGGTAGCTACACTGAGTTGTCATTTGATGCGTCTTAAATATTTTTCAAGAGAGAATACAATAAGGTGAGAACTCTGTGTGTAAAGGTTCTTCCTGAGGTACGCTATACTGAATTTAGTGCACCATTTCATTGCCTAGATTTATAAAACTTCTCTAGACTTCCTACCAATGTGCTCTATATTTGTATCATCAGAAAATTCTGACACTTAGTTAATCATGAACTCTTCAAAATCATACATAGGCATACTAAGACGTACAAACTGTTTTTCTAGAACAAGGATTTTAGATTAGGCATTTTTACATTAGTTTCAAGATACTTGTTATCTATCTCTTCTATCTGTTTTTCACCTAATTTGACAGTATACCAATACTGGAGTTCTGTTCAGAGGCTCTGGTATAGATCTATTCTTCCCTGCATTCTGAATCACAACAGGTTTTATTTTATGACTAGCAGTCTCTCATAGTACTTTCCTCAGAGACACTGTATGAAAACTTCTAAACTATTTTACTCATTATCTTATTCTTTGACAAGATTATATTTGTGGCAAGAAATTGACACACGATGCTTTTCTGTCCAAATTTTACAGTTTCCTTTATTTTCCTCATCTAGGGTTTTTCTAGGTTCTCATTTCTGTGTAGTTTACAAGATGATCTTCAGACCCTTTATGTCCGACCCTACAGATATTATTTTGTGTGTAACTAAATAGTACTACTTTGTTATCTCAACAGCCCTAGTTTTCACTTCCTTCAGAGCACTTATTTTTCGGGCAGTTTATTCTGGTGCTTTTCAGTACTTTTCTTCTTCCTCTCTCTTTTTTTTCCCCTTAGCCTACAGGTGGAGAAACAGAACATGTTAAACATGAACTAGAGGGTGTGTCTTTCCTAGTCTCTGTGACGCAAGGAAATCAAGCTGTATCTTCTGCTTTTACACTCTGTTGGTCTAGTTAACTGGCCTCTGCCAAAGACCATCACCTAGGTGAAGGAAGTTCTTTTATCACAATTATTAAATTTTTTTTTCCCATTTGTTCTTCAAATTTCCTCTCAAACCTCAGAATGTTGTGCTACCATAAATGTTTATGGGAAACTCCTACTTACTGTGCTGGTGAAACAATGGCAGGATATAACCCTTACTCTGGTGTTCAGAATTTATATTCCACTCTATTAGTGTCGCTTGAGTTGGATTTCCATTTTATTATAGGATTATTATTTTTGGGGGGCCTGAACATTCCCTCGTACCTTGCTATATTTCTCACCTTCTTGATTCCTAATTGTTCCAGTATATACATACTTTCTCTGAGTCTAATAAGGTACTTTTAAACAACCTCCATGCTGCTTCTACGGATTTTAATTTCCTAACTTTCCCCTTCAGGCTATTTCTAACTTCCTCAATATAAAAATCTTCCTTTTTTGAAAAGTACTGTAATATTATTACCTCATGGTAGGATCCCATGGGAGGATGTTGAAGTTAATTATATTATAGTCACTTTTATTTAGTGGCTCAACCACGTTAACTTCCTGAATCAACTCCTGTATGTTACTCAAGACCTGAATCAAGACTAGGCTCTCCCTTTCGGTAATCTAGAATTTTTGTAACAAATGATTGTCTTTATTGTCTACACTTTATTCCAGTATTATACTGACAAGGCTTAAAAATATGTGCCTGCAATATATATATGAAAAAGTCACCAGGAAATACTTGTTTATTCAATGCACTTTTAAGAGTGCATGAAGTTAAAAGGGATAATTGTCAGAGAAACCACATGGAGTTTTGTAAATTCAGAATTTGTTCTGTGTGCATGAATCAGTAGGTCAGTTACACATCTAACTCTGTGTGTGTTGAAATTCAGGTTTGTGCAGCGTGAATGCTACAGTTTAAATATTCTCTGATTATTTAAAATCAGCACATACAATTTATTGATTCTCCCATGGTTTGGGAGCCTAAGCCCATTGAAATAGCAGTTGGTTCATTATGTTATTAGTTTTTTCCTATGTAAACCCGAAACCCAAACTGCAAATTAATGATTTCATGATCTGTGGTAAATAGAAATGGAGACACCGTACAACTGAAAGCGTATTACAGTGTCCAGCAATGCATCTCAAGTAATCAGTTGTTGTTAGGCTAAGACTCAACTGTAAACAAGTTTTGTTAATGAACTATACAGTAATTTAAAAAGCAGATTGAAATATGGTTTGTCTTTGAACTAGATCCTCTGCTTCTCTGAACTTATAAACATGACTTTGAAGGAATGTACACTGTTTTCCTGATTAGAGGTCCCTTTTCATTTTTTTCCATTACTCATTTATTTCAATCCCAATCCCAAAATCTCACTCATTACAAAAGCATTCTCTAACAGGAGTTGAAACAAATAGAGATGTGTATTCTCATTCAGCACACTGCAAGACAACTATTACTATTACACGTTATACAAGCACTAATATTTGTCTGTACTAGACTAAATTTCTTCATTGTTTTAAATCCAAATGTGATTGCTCTTAAATGCAACTTTTACCAAGTAAAAAATGTTTACTTCATTGATTTTATAATTTGTGGTTCACTTTTCCAAAGAAAGCTAGAAGTAATTTCTGAAATTGTGTGTCTTGCTGACATAAACACAGTTAACTTACATTTTTGCAGTTTCCAGAATTGTTTCACTTTTATAAAGCAATAAAAGTATTCTACTCTTTCCACTTTTCTAGTACTACAAGAACCAAGAAAGCAGGAATTTGTTTAGCTCATTGGCTCCATTTATCCTGAGCCAAGACCATGATCTTGGAAACCCTTTAACTTGGCTGAATCGAGTACAAAGTTCTTTTCAAAAAGCCAGTGCAATTAGAACAACACAGTGTATGTTCTGTTTCAAAATTAAGACGATAAAGTTTCAAACAGCTAGAACTGAGACACAGAGTATCATGGACTTGGACCTGTAATCAGTTCAACACAAACCCTAATTCCACCAGTTTTTGATCAAATATAGAACTGTGCGGTTGTGAACAATGTTAAGAAAGCACTATTCTGCTCTTTGCAAATGGGCAGGACAATTGACAGAGAAAACAAGGAAACATAAGGGAAGAAGTGTAAGTTTTATGCAGTCCAGCCTTAGCAGCTTCTCTAAATGCTTCAGAGAGTGATACTATAATATAAGCAATGCCTTTTGCACTTTATCACTGTTTACTGCTAAATATATATTTACTCAACAAAGTCTGTTTTGAAATCTGGTGCTTCATTTTTTGAGTTTTTTTTTTTTTTTTTCCAAAAGCCTTTCCTATATTAAATATCTGGTAGGTTGAACACATGAATCAGATATCCTCTTCATTTTGTATGAAAACATCTATAATTGATATTTTGATTAATGACAGCACCTAAGGAAATCAAAGAGATCAAACCCAGAGCTAAGGATTCTATCGAATTGTGTTTCATTTCACCTCCTAAATTGTTCACTGATTGTTAAAGATTCTTTTTTTGTTCTACTGGACAAAGGCAGGAATTCTCGAATCTTACTGAAAGATAACTTTTTATCTTTTAAAGTAGTAGAGTTTAGTAGAGTAGTAGTTTCTTTCATGGATTTTTTAAGCTATTCATATAAAGTGATTTCAGAAGTTAATAGTTAGTAAGTAGCTAATTAAGTTAATTTCTCTTAGGCATTTGCCAGAATTTTTCACTTAGAATACTTTTCTGTGAAGCTGAAATATTTGTGCAGATAGTAAAATACAATACGTATAAATTTTGAACAAGGTAGTCTTATTCGAATTACATTTAACTATGCTCCTTTTATTCTTTCAACTATGCAACATGTATTTACAATACTATTTCAAAAGTGAAATTATTAAGAGGTCTATATAATTTAAAAGGAGATAGGTATCCCTAGAAGAAATGCAAAATGTTGCAAGTAGCAAAATACTGGCTTATTAAACTACAGCAAGCTCACACTTTTGAATGTTTCTGTTTCAAGAGCTTAATTTACTTGTAAATTAACTAAGTGATTGCATATTTTAATTTTTTATTTTATTTTTAACATTCGGAAATACAAGGGCTTATCCATCTTAATCTGTGGCCTTCCCAGCTCCACTGACTTTTAGGGATAACAGGACACTGGCCGTGAAATGGTTTTGATTTACCGTAGGGAGGGGCAGCCTAGTAGAAGGGCTAAAAACTGGCGGAGACCAGTTTCTATTAGGCAGTTCCCTAATGCTTGCTGCCTTTGGATTTGCCTGCCACTTCAAACTTTTCAAACAACACATGGAACTTTATGTGGCAGGGCTATATACCGATTCGGTGACAAGCAACTGTAGGGGCAAATTTGTGTAGTCCCATAGGTGGTTTGTTAAGTTCTATTTATCTTACTGATTTATTTACATGTGCATACACATGCTTTTTAGATGACACCACTGACTTCTTGCTCTTTCCCTCAAAAAGTCACAGTTCTGTCATAGCCTGTAGGACGGTTATAGGAGAGGGAATTAGCAATAATGGAAGCTGCCAACATTTTGCATTGCCTTTCTTCTCTGAAATTCTGTTTGGCTAGATCTTTAAAGCATTCAAGATTTCATTGCATTCATTAGTATACCTATAGATTGTTTAGCAATGTCTTGATAAGCACAGTCAATAGTGCTTAGTTACATCTTCAGCTAGGCTCCTATGATGTGCACAATACTATTTGCATTCATAATACACAATTAAGCATGCAAATTGTAAAGGAAAGGTGTTTTCCTCTAAGGAAGAACTTGAAATGATGACCTTAGAGGCACTAACTTCCTTCTAACATGGTTCCTCATGAAAGCTGATCACAATTCCAAAAATGATATGGGTACTTCAAGTTTAAGTGAGGACGACTTTTCTTATGTAGTTTGATATAAAAGTAATCTCCTTCACACTACCAATGTGACTCAGGTCCATTCATCTATTAGCACTTCTGGTATGTTGTCTCTGGTCTGTTACAATAATTCAGAATCTAGCTGATAGAAATTCACAGATTTTTTAAGAATGCCAAAATACAAAACTCTTTGGTGATCTACTCCCTCCTTCATTTCTTCTCAGGGCATTCAGCTAGCATAGAAGTAATGATTATTACATAAATTAAAGTTGTTGCAATTCAGCTGTAGGGATTGAGATTCAATGCCGATGAGATAGATCAAGGTTTTAAAAAATATCTACTGTAAATTAAAAGCAAATGGTTGAAAGTATTTTGCAGATCTCTCTCCCACAGATTGTATATTCCACTTTCCAAATTAAATCTAAGAGAGAATATTATTTTATTGAGATTTATGGAATAATTTCTTTAAAAATTCCAGCAATATAAGAACGCAGGCAGACACTGTCAGTGAACAAAAAAAAGTGTCAGCTACTAAGTGGTTTCATCTTTTGGAGGTTTTTTTTTCAGTAGTGGGAAAAAATAGTTCTGTTTTTTAAAACTAAAATGATGTACAAACTATTAAATTAGGGACAGATCATTTTGTCCAATTTCAACTGCTAAGGGGATAAAATGGGTGGAAAACTTGATAATATATCAGTGATCGACCAGAGGAAGCGTTCTTCCCTCAATTCATCATGCTGATCCTGTCCTAAGGAGTAGACTTAAGAGCTTGTGAGAAAACGTGTGTAAGAGGACATAAAAGAACATTGTTCTGTGACATCTGGGGGAAACACACATAGGCATAGCAGTTGGGCTGTATTAACTATAAAAATGTGTAAGTTTTTCAGTTCCGAATCTCTTTTAAGACAAATAAATGACCTATTTTCTGTATGGCATAGTACATGGGATCTAACACCAGAGGAAATCGTAGCAATGATGGACATGAAGGTACACAGAACTCCCAAGGACGGTAGGTACTGTTTTTATGAGCTCCAATCTTTTATGTGTTCCCTGGACCATGCGTACACTGAAACATTCTAGGACCTCATTGCAGAATTTGGGGTGTCCAAGAGCTTAAAGGGATGATGAATCTTGGAGCCTTAGTGGGCTGTTAAACCTCCTCCCATTAAAGAAAAACATGCGGTTCAAACTGCGTTGGCTAAAAACCATGGAATTTTCTGTGTAACTGTATTCCTTCTTTGCCATTTTGTGTTGGATATCATGATCTGCCTGTTATATTTCAGCAAACGCAATAATTTCCTTTTAATTAGATAATTACCATGTTTTTCATTGGTTTCGATCACTTCTAAATTCAGCTTTTGGTTTTAACAAATACATTTTCAGAAGATGATGGATTTTTACATTTTTAAAACCGCTAAATGTTCGGAAAGGATTTGTACACATAACGAAATTAAAGTAGGGATTATCTAGCACTGTGTGTGGGATACAGCTATAATCTATACAGTGCATGGAAAAGAAACTGGCACTCTCAATTGCACTACACACATCTCAGTAATAACAGGGTATGAGGCATACAATTTCATGGAACACCCACAATGAAAATTATTCTTTCCAAACAGAGAATTGTTTTGGAATAAGTTAGGTTAATTGGCACCATGGGATTCCTCTCAAGGAAGCACAGAACATTAAAATCTACACATGTGCATGTAAAATGATAAAGTATTGTCTTCTTTCCCCTCTCAGCTCCTCAAATCTAAGATACGCTACCCAAAATCAACAGAAACAATTATGTTTTGTTGATTCAAATTTCCTTAGAATAAACCAGCAATTCTTCATCTGGTCAGCTTACAACCTGCACTGTTCCACAATTGCTAGCTTGAGTAGGGTCATCTAGTTCAGTCCCTCACACAAAAATAGATGTCTCTAGAGCATTTGGCACATGCTTTTCAGAATTGTAAGAATTTTTATTTTCTGTGCAGGCAACATGCTTATAAGGTGGTAAGATCCAGCCTCTTTCAAAGGACTGTTGGGTGCCTTTTAGGTTTAGAACCAAAATCTGTAAATGGTTTGTTGGAAATCCAGACGTATTTCGCTGTCATTATATAGTCCTCAGTTAAAGCACTGATGGTATTTTACAGTTTCCAAATGCAGTTGAAGTATATAAAGTCCTCACAAAAATATTATCAGCCCTTCAAAAACTGTAATTATGAAAAACTTATTGAGAAAAAAATCGTCCTTTTAAAGGAGAAGGTTGAATTCTCATGCCAGCTGAGAAGCGTTGTGCTGTGTGCATTGGTTCTATTTCATTAAAGTTTAAGGTCATCATAGATGAGGACGTTGGTTTTGGCTTGTCTTAGAATGTCCTGTACTTTCAAATTTGGCCATATTTATTTTCTACTTTTCTGCCCAAATTATGGCAACACTTGAAAACCAACTAGTTGTGATTCCTAGTGGGCATGTCACAGGTGAGGTGTGGCCACAGAAGCAATGTTTGTCATGTTTCTAGTGTGACTGCATCTCTTCTAACCTCTCTAAAGAGTGAGAACCCACTCATGTCCTGGATCCCACATTAGTTCACATGTAAGTCCTGTGCTGAAGAACAGCCTTCATCATTTCCCAACCTGCAGTCTCCCAGTGGAAAATTGAAGTGTATATTGATTACTGTGTCATTTTTTGCCCAGTCTCAGAAGAAAAGAAGCAACATGCACAACATGGCATTTCAGCTTGTCACCAAAGATATTCTAGAATCTCCCCTTCCATTACTGTGAAAGAGGAATACCAAGAAACCCAAGAATACCCCAGAACTCGCCATTCTTATATGCCAATAATGTTATTTCCCATGCTACTCTGTCTGGGCCAACTCACATATCTTAAACAGACTTACTATGTAATTACTTGTTAGGAGTACAGAAAAAAGGCAGCAAATAGCATTTATGCTTAGCATAGGTGGAATTAATTGTAGAATTAAATTAAAATGAAATCTTACACTGCCAATAACAGAGTTATGTGTCACATTTTTATTATATTCTCTAACATAGTTATTTTAGATAACTATCCATATTCTATCTATATTCTTTGTAGGCAGATGTTAGCTTGGTGTGGTAGAAAAAAGTGGTTACTTTCCAGAGTTTTCATAGAGAAAGTTTTGGAGTAACTTGGAAGAGTTGCAGGTCCACTATCTTGAAGAAGGAAAAAATTTAGATAGGATCTCCCAGTCCTCCTTCCAGTCCTAAACCCTTTCCACTCCATGCGTCAAAATAATCCCCTGTTTGAGAGTATTGGTCACAAATTTAGTAGCCACTATAAATTCCCCTCTCTAGGGAGTTGATGGCAGAAGATAACCTTTGCCAGGAGTATAAATTATTGCTTAGTGGAGCAGAGCCCAACTTGTTCTGTGATACCAAGGCAAAGATGAAGCTGAAGAAGGGTTCATTGATTTCACCATAATCCACAGAATAATTCAGAGGAAAATAAATTCATTGAAATTACTGGGTTTACAAGGGAGAATCAGTATGAATTGTGTGTCTTTTGTCACTAACATAAATCCTGTTCATGTCAGTGGAAATGTATGTGTTAAGTGATGACTGTGAATCAACATGATGAATAAAATGTATATATTGACTGTCGAGAGGAATATAGGAGATTTTAGTGATCCTAGAATTTAGTGTCAATGCTGGAGGTAGCGGTATTTTTTTTTCTATGTTTTGATTTGAATTTTATACTGAATGGTCTGAGTAATATGTAATTATGCAATTAAAAGTTATGTTGTGATGCAAACACATTTGAAGACACAGTAAAAGTTTTACTACTAATCCTACTAATCCTGCATTCCTGCAAAAAGCTGCCTATGATGACAAGGTGCTTGTTTCACCCTGAGAAGCTCTGGAATAAATGACTTGTAGCATCAGTTAGCATATTTAATAACTGATGGTCTACTTTCATAGTCTCATACTGACTGTGAAAATTGTTATGGGTGGAAAATGGATCCACTGCATATGTTCCACACCACTCTTCATTGCATCACCTTGAAAACCTTTTCCTGTGTTCTCACTCATAGACGATTCCTGTCTGAATCACTGGATCACTCATGAATAAGACCTTGCAGGACTGCAAGTACTTGTACTCTGATATAAAAATTAACTAACATACAGTAAAGAATATACCTAACTTATAACTCTTCTTTAGACTATTACTCACAAACTTGCTGTGCATACACTAAAAATAATTGTTGATATTTATATATTTTTCACCTTACACAGAATTGAATGTTAAAATATTTACAAAGAATTATATAGCAATATAGCATTTTAAAAAGTTTGAGAATTAAAACAAAAACAACATAAAGCTAGTTTTACTGGTTAATTTGAAAGTAAGATGAAATAAAAATGTTAATCTGGCTTAGGATGTATGGGAAATCTCTGTTAAAATTTGAGTGCTTGTGACAAGAAAAAACTACAGTTTGAGAGTAGAGAAGAAGGTGAGTGAAGTCAAGGAGTCAAGTATTCTTAACAGCAATCTTCAATACTATTTCATTGGGATTTTCTGTCCCTTTTCACTTTCCTTCCCTCCCCTGCTCTGCCCTTTCCTTCCTGAAAGGCCTTGCCCTCTATCACAGTATGTCCGTGAGAAGTACTGCTTTTCAAAAGAAAAAAGGTCCCTGCACAAGTAAAGGTGGTAGTTCCATAAGGGCAGTTTTAAGTTTTTACCTCATTTTGCAAGGTTTTCTACTCTAGGCAGTGTGTGAAGCAAGGTGGCAGAGTCCAACAGGTTGCAGCCATTCTTGCTGGCTGCGCAATCCATGACCCCACAGACCACAGATATAGGCCAGAACAACACATCATCTACGGTCACAGGCAACAAAAGTAACAGTAACTCAAAATTACTTAAGGATCAGAAATGACAAGCAACTGAAAATGGAGCCCAACTACAATTCCATACTTTGAGATCCAATGTAGTCAGTAGACTTATAAACAGGAAAGTTGATAATTGGTGGTCATGAGATGTCAGCTTGGCTGAAGTGTACAGTTCTGAGGTCTTTCATTTTAAAAGGATGTTGAAAAAGTAGAATGGTTGTAAGGAAGGACCACAAAAATGCTTTAAAGACCGGAGGAAGTTTTCTACAATGACAGCTCTAGAGGTACTTAACTTTTCAGAAAGTATTTTGATAAGTGTTTATAGCATGTAACTCCTAAGAGAATTGGTAGGCTCTTCCTTTTTTGTTGCCAAATCACACTTGTATGCCTTCCAAACAATGTAATTTAGACCAATATATGTTATTGAGCGCAGGCGACAAGAGATTGAGTGACAAATAATAGAATAGGTTATATTTTCTGATGGCTTCTAGTAATTTACAGGCTTCCAGATCTAAGGAAACGATATTGATAATAAGATAAAATGTAGCCACAGGAATAAGAAAAATTGGAGAATTGAGTACAAGGGGATTGATCTAGTAATAACAACATGTTCAGCACTGCCACATCTTATGAAGTCCTTAAACTCGAGTATTTAGAATGTTTTGATGTTTTCTTTTTGTTTTTTTTCCTGCTGAGTACATTATGAGATAAATCCCTAACTGCTTGATACTTTCAAATCATTAAATTATTTTGTCTAACTTTTTGACAATAGGTTCAGATACATTAGGACTATATTTTGTTGATAATCAATTAAGGTATCCTTAAACACCAATGAAATTGATGTACTACTGTTACTAGTTCAGTAGCTTCTCACTGTAACTTTGCACCTCTCTTCTACTTCATAATAGTTTAAAATGGAAGGAAAACAACAACAGTGACAATCAGTCCAAAAGGAAAAACAGGTGGTAATGTTTTCATATTAAAATTGTCTTTGCTGCATAATTTTGAAGGAACAACTGTGGCATGTTGCTCTATAACTAACAACTGTCTTCACCACAACATAATGGAGGAGAAAATTCAGCAGATCAAGGAAGCAGACTTTTAGGATATGGGGTCTTATTCTTGTAAATGCTTATTCTATTTTTCTACATAGATGCCACAGACTCAGGCTGGTCTGTAATATTAGTGGGCACAGCTGATGGAATTGGACAGTATTTTCTTCACTATGCTGGGATATATATTCCTACATGTTTGAGCCCAGATGCGTGTCCTAGATTCAAGTTACAGGTGCATGCCCCACTTAAGTTCTTACTCAACTTCGGGGCAGGGCTGAAGTAAACAGCTCCCTCCTTGTCACCACATTCTTGAGATAGGGAAGAAAAGGCTAAGTGTGACAGGAGGGATTTGGCCAAATGCCCAATCCATCTGCACATACTGTACCACTCATGTGGCCAATGTGACATAAAATTTCTTGAGGAGGGCCACATATATTGAATTAGCAACGTCTTGATTAAGATCCATCCATGTCTTCCAACAACTAAGTTGAAAAATAGAAGATCCAAAAGGCATTCTTGCTAACTGTGCTCTCAAGAAGGATTACCAGCTGGGTGATGTGCAGGGAAGAATTGTTTCCTAAGCTATTCAGAGGTTTTTAAAACTTCAGGAATCCTGCATCTAATTTCCTTTGAGTAGGGCATCCAGGAAGCTCAAGCTGCAATCATCCAGGCATGTCTCTCTCTCTTTCTTATGAAATACTCTTACATGTTTGTGCAAATTCCCTCTGAGATACTGGCAACATAAAAAATAACCACTTCACCACTTTCACTTGGACTCCTTAAAATTGAAACATCTGCCCAGACCCCAGTGGCTTCAATGATCATTAAAAGCCAACAGAACAATACGACATGCATCGGGCTATACCGCTCTTCTTACTTAATTTCCATTTATATTCACAGACCTTCAAAGGGGGGACTGCCAAGGAGGAACTCTAGGTAATCCTATCTGTGTTAGTTTAGGAACACCAGTGAAGAAGCCCTTGGAGCTCACTTGCCACAACATAGTGTCTCCAAATGAGTTTAATCAACACAAGGACCATTAGTTCCACTAGAGGAACAAAATAGCATCTTTTTATGATAGTGTCATGGCTGAATCCTATATAGTGCAGTCACTTCTTTTCTTCTCTTTTTGTATGTTGTTTTCCTCCTTATCTGATTGCCAGTGCTGTGACGAGGGAAATGATGTTAATGAGGTCAGAACTGAAGTCCAGGATTATTTTTACGAAGGATATATGTTATTTTTGTTTCTTGGTTTTATCTGCCAGAAGATAGTTTCAAGAATATTCTTTGGAAAATCATCATGCAACAGATTTGCTGCTCAGTGACAATGTAATGATTTTATCACTCCTAAATTTCCTCTTCAAATTAGAAAAAGATAAAGTCAACCACCACTATTTTACTCTATCTACCAACACATGGAATATCTTATAGTGATAATCATCCAATGCACTTTCTAGGGATGTCAGCTTACATTACCTGTCATTCAACTACAGCTGCACTGTTATTATTTACTGGGTACAACATATATCTATAAAGGTTTTAAATTTTTTTTGACTATTGTCAGCAGAGTTAAGTATTTGTTAATATTACAGGTCCAGGTACAAAATGAAAAGAAAATGCTGTTTTTAGCATAGGTTATAAAAGAGAAAAAAATTATACTTAAAGTCCTGATTCAATATTTTTATGGAAAAAGAATAATTTGCCTTTTCTTGCTACCTTTCCTCTAAGCTTGGAAAACAACTTCATCTAGCATACACTAGAAGCATGTCTTAACTAGGCACAGGAGATGCATTCTGCAGTTCTCACACCTTGCATGTGGATGCAGTGTTTTACATGATGTCTTTTTAAATTGCTTGCTGCACTGCCTGCTAGAGAATTGTCTCTCCATATAGTATTCTCCATTGATGATTTCTAGTTTTAAAGTGTATAAAGGGCAAATATAATCAAATTACCTTTGAATATTTTATTTTGATGAAATAATTGTTACTTTTGTCACAGTGGTCTTATATGCTTGTAGGTAAAGAACAATGGACAGTGATTATAGGAATCAGACTGCAGGGGATAAACACAAAAATGTTGAGAATACTCGTTTTAAAACTACCATTTGTGTTATGTGTTTGTTTTTTTTTTTTATTCTATTTATTTATTTATTATTTCTAATTCCTCAAATTCTTTTCCTTTCCTCTTTCTATCTAAAAGCTGGAGTTTTGCTTCTAGGCACATTCCCTTTCTCCTTATCTGCAACGTACGTAAAGCCTCTGTTCTTGCCAACCTACATTAAACATTGCAATACAATTATCCTTAAGCGCTGGACTGTTATCTCAGAGAACTGAATTAGATTTTCTAGCTTAGAGAACATCACATTATTTACACAGATTCACTTTAGAGTATTATAGGATGGTTAGGTTAGTAAAGCGACTAAAAAGATCAGGTCACTGATTTAAAACAGAACAAGAAGTTGAGTTTGTATCTGAGGGTAGCTGCTGAGTCTTATCAGCTAAGCTATTGCCTATTCAGAAGCATGGAAAATCAGTTTTCCATTTTGGCTCGCCTCTGCGTTCCAGCTGTAAAAGTTTCCTCAAGGAAAGCTTATTTGGGACTGAAAGGATTTCTGCAGAAAGTCTCGGTGTTGTTTTTCACAAGCACAAACTATCAGAATTTTCAAATGAGAAACACAAATCAGCTTTAGATTGATTTTCAAAAAGATCACTGAAAAATACCTTTTGTTTAGGTATCTTGAACATACTACCTACATATACAGGCATAAAGGGAAGTGTTCAAGAAATCACAGAATCATATCAATTGTTTATTTTCCTTTAAAATTGTCATATATTTCAGTTATCTGTTTCAGTATAAAACAGAGACCATTCAGATTTTCTTAAATTGGCTTATTGACCTTATGTCTGAAATGCAAAATGACTAGTTAGCATGTGCTACACATTTTACATACCCTGAATATAGTTTGGCACAATTATTATCTAAAATTACTCAGCCAAGAGTATGTCAATGTATCTTTCGTCCATGAAGGCTTTATGATACACAGTTGTGACTGTTCTTGCCACAACTCAGTTACAATTTAAATTTGCTTTATATGTTTGGATTTTACTTGCGTTACCACTCTAAAATGTAATGAGAAATCAACATGAACCAACATTTATGATATTTCCTAAGTAAAATGTCACTCAATAGACTTAGGAGTTAGGAGTTAGTAGAAGTCACCTCATATCTATATGTGATTTCTTACCTCCACCCTCCAGTGTATTCCCATCTTTGCCCATCCACCATTCGCTCCCCTGACCATGAAAGCCAGGAGCAGTTTCCCCATCGAGCACCATGACAGCTGTTACACCAATCCACCCGCACATTCAAATGTAGAGGGTCAGTGACTTTTTTTATGTGCATCTCAAGTACAAACTCTTTGGCGCTAGCCTCGCATCGGGAGCAGCCTGTGCCATCTCTTGAGGCTGAGCTAGGAGGCAGCGAGCACCCTGCCCTGTCCTACTACCCCAAACACTCCCCAGGCCCTCTCCTGTCTTCAGCTCCTGGAACCTCACTGAGCACCCGCAGATCAGGCAGTGCTTCAGGCCAGACTTGCTCCCACCGGAATCACAGCAAAACTCATCTGAATGCCATTGAAACAAACACAAAAGATGAAATACAAAGATAATACTATGTGGTGTTGATACATTGTCTCTTCTGAATTTGAAGTAAGGAAAAAATGGATGGAAATAGAAAAATGTGAAGACAGTTCAAGAAGCTATCTTGTCCCTTCATGAACTAAGGAAGGGTATTCATTTCTTTGCCAGATAGAAATGTAGTGACTGTTGTCATTACTCTTTATTATGTGAATTAAAATATTTTCTGTAAAATGTTTCTTCCCCATTTCCACATATACAGGATATAATATAAACAGATAGAGATAAGTAAAAATTCCAACCTTTATTCCACTTTGAACAAGCTTGTGTATATCCAAAAAAGGTTCCTTGATTATGTCTCCTTCAGGACTGAAAATCTTCACATATCCTTCTTTCTCAAGAATGAAGAGGCGATGAGATCCATCCCCACAATGTACTGCTCCAACAGGCTGCCTTAGTCCACTCACAATCTCCTGAATACAGAAGCAGTTGTGCTTGTGTTTTCTAAGAAAAGGAAAAAAAAATAGTGAGAAATGTCTTCTTTCTCCTAACCATGACACAACAATGTCCCTAAAAGATACAATGATTTTACTGTAGTGATATTACAAACACAGCTATACAATCCAGCATAAATTATTTCCTTGAATGTATGCAAGCAGACAGTACTGAAAATCAGTTTGAACTTCACTTGAGCAAAATTTGTTTTGTATATAATATAGAGAAAATCAAGCCATCTTAGATCTGAAATGTAGAGGAATAGGTAAAAAGTTGTTAGGAAAAAAAAGAGAAAACAATTTATAAATAGAAAAAAAAATCTGCTATACAATAAATACAGTAAATTCCAGCAATTCTACAGTTTGCCAAAATTTGGCTTTGAAAACCCGTTAATGACTTGTAATGATACCATTTATTCACACAATCTAATTTAATAATTTTAATAATGAAAAATGCACGGAAGAAGTAAATTGAAAAGCATAATGTAGATATTTTAATAATAAACCTATCGTAGCTGTTTAGTGATGTCAAATTCAGGTAGAAGTGACATCCTAGAAAGATGTATGATCCACAATGTGGACCCTAACCAGGATCCACAGGGGGGGGTCAAGCCAAGATTCTAACACCTTATTAGCAACTTAAATATAAAACGTTACTGAAATATTGAAGCTAGTGTAACTTTCTCTTTTGACATACACCAGCTACAGCAAAAAAAAGTACCATCTGGAAAACACAGCTGCTGAGCATAAGCACAGACTGAGCTGGTTCACTGTGAAAACCACAGGCTTTGCAATTTTATTTTTCTCAGATTAAACAGCATTTATCTTTATGAACCTGCTGATCTCTTCCTCTTTGTCATATTCCTCCATGTGGTCCAGGGAGTTAGAAGCTGGCCCTCGCACTTGTTTTCTTGGAAAATCTGGAAAGCATACACCACCATCTTTTCTTGCATAGTAAAAGCAAAACTCATCAGCTGTAGTTTGGAGAAAACCTTAAAAACGCAAAAGAGCATACAAATATTTAGTGTGTTGTCATGTCTGCAGTTGTGAGCTGTCAAACTAATCTTTAAATAGATTACATATTGAGTGGAAAAAGAAGTACTTTTAAACAAAGTGCTATCTGCAAAAAAGGCCTGCTCTGAATAAATACAAACTATTACCTTTTATAGTTTATTCATTTTTATTTGTATTAAATTTTATTTTCAGCACACTTAAATAAGAAAAAAAAACAATTCAAAATGACTCAAAAAAAGTGAAGGCAAAGGTCTGAGTTAAGGCTGTCACATTTTTTCCTGATTTTATATCTACTAATGAAGTGTAGTACCTGCTGTAAAATAGTTTGGACAGCTTTCATCTAACTTTTTTTCTTGCTCTTGCTTTTAGTATCCAATCCCTTTTTTATTGCTTCAGCAAAAACCAGTGTCTTTTGTTACTCTCTGTCATAACAAAAAAAATTAATGAAAATGGAAACTCTTCACTGATTTAACAATAAAAAAAAATGTAGCTTCTTGTAGTAAAAAATTTGGAGAAGACTTGGGTAAAAGACATGCAGTAAAGACTTTGTGGAATGCTGGCACCGAAAACATCAGTTGAAGAGGTAAATAATCAGTGTCCCAGAAAGTGAGAAGCACCTGCACCTTGCTGGCAGGCAGCTGGCCTCTGGTGGGCTCCTGACATTAGAGTGGGTAAAGGCAGTATCCCATTGGGAAAAGGGATGTGCCTTGTGCTGCATTGGAGCTGGCTTGAAGCTGGCCTGGATGAAGGGTGCTCTTTAGGTTTTAGGTTAAAATGGGAGGGAGTTTGAAGACAAGGGAAACAAGATGTTGGTAAAATGAGAGCCTTTGAGGAAAACCCCTGCCACTGCTGATGCCACTATGTTTAACGACAGTAAAAATATCTATCTCTGTCCACAAACCTATTTCTATTCATTTCTATCCAATTTTAAATCATTAGTATTGAATCTAAGATTGAATTTGGCTAGTTATGCATGCAGTGTTTTACTGGAACAGATGTTAGCATAATATGTCTTAAGTCGCCTTAATTACTCTTTGCATTATTAGCATACCGGGTTGGGATATACTTTGGTCCAAGACATAACTGATAGGATATACAGAATAAGCACTTAATTGGAATTAAAAGTCTAATTTATGCATGGTTTTACCACTTGCGAATAATACACTAATCCATAGATCTTGGCCATAAAACTTCTGGCTTACAATTTACAATAAGAGCTGATCAGGGACAGCTGTAGTTCTTTGGAAAATGCCAGTTTCTTAAAAGCAAACTTTTTCAGAAACCTTATCAGTTTTGACAAAATTTTATTTAAAAAGATGTTTCTGGTCCAAGATGAAACTTCTTAAACAAAACAGAGAGAAACAGACAGCAAACTTCATATCACTGTACTCCAAAGTCTTGTAGTTAGGGTGCTTCATTACGAAGAGGAATATTCAGGTCAATGCCCCTCATCTGTCAGGCAGGAGTTTGACCCTAAGTCTCCCATTTCCCAAGTAAATGTCCTAACAACTGCTTTATTAGCTATCCTGGGGTGGTCTCTCTGTGGCTTTCTTCATGGAAAATTTCGAAAGAGTTCAATTTCTTCCTTATGTGGAATAGGAAAATTTTTTAGATCCCAGAATTTTTGTGGAGTGGAAAGGCTTTCCCACCCAACTATACTTCTTTTCATATGCATCTTCCTTTAAAAACATTGGACAAATAACATGACAAAGCCTGCCTTTGGTTTCTATAAAATAGTATCTGGAAACACATGGTAGTATGTTGTGGTATAGAAGTTTAATTACCATGATTTGGAGCTTCAGTAAATATCATCTGTGCAGAGCTGGTTTTAATTTATAGTAGTTATTTGGAGAAAATGTGAGGTACAATTTCAAGTGAAACAACTGAAGAGGAACTCTGATATAATCATGGACCTGTATTCCAAGGCTTTGTAGATATAATGCCAGAATCAAAGGTAATCTAAAATCTTGGAGTTGAGTTATTTGACTTAAGAATACACAGTTTTTTATTTAATTTCTTTCTCTAGGCACAATAGATCATTACAGAAGATGCAATAGAAAATTAGAGGCATAGTTTCCAAGAATTTCTAGCATTTTCTAAGTATACCACCTACTGTTTATTATAAATAAACTACTCGTGGCTTGAATTTTATCTTTATTCAGAAAAACTGAGAGCATATTTTGATCATATTTTTTACTCAGTAAATGTTCATTTCAAATAATGATCAGATGCAAACTCACTTAACTAATGCCTTAGGCAATGTCTTTTCTTACATGTAAGACTAATCTCTTTTCCTTATGAAATATTTTATCATGCACTTAAGTACATCTTGCACTGCAGTTGCCTTCTGCAACCTTCTGATTTGAAAAAAGATAAGGCTTACATTCTGGTTTTCTTGGAAATGTTCTCAAGACGTGAGTTTTGAATTCAACTGTGAAAATCAGTCAGTAAATTGCTGAGTTGTTGCATTATTGGCAGGAATGTGACCTCTGTAAGTACAGTTTCACCTGTGCATTGGGGATAGAGTTTTGTTCTGTAAGGAAAGAGTAATTTATCCCCCCAAAAGCTGTGTTCTATATACACCATACAAACAGCTTCAGTAAAGACAGTTATAAAAAAAAATGCATCGACTTTCCTATAGCCATTTAATGTTTCCTTTATTGTGCTTAGATTGTACGATCTTTAGTCAAGAGATTGCTGTTTTGTTTGGTGTTTGTACAATGTCCAGAAGAATGGTCCGTGACAAGTGCCCCTAAGCACTGGAATTATTCAAGAGTCAAGAAAAGATCATTTTGCTCAGTTGGAGTTTATCCAAAAACAGCTCTGTCAGTGTCCTCTATGAGAATTATGCCTAACAGAGACTGTGACATTTAGTCCTGTATGAATTTCTGAACTTAGTGCTGTTTTTTAAAGAATCGTACGTATCGTTACACATTTCCTGCCAATTGCGTGTGTTGATAGAGCACTGCCCATGTTAACAAAAAAAACTTAAGTCACAAAGGACAATCTAACAGAATGTTTGTGTTGTACTTGTTGGGTTTTGCATAGGCTTGCATTTCTGCACTCTTAAGCCTGAATCAAACAATTTTTGATAAGCAAACTATTCAGTTAAGGCAGTTATAATTAAGGCTTTCTGTGTTCTTATTTTTTAAAATCTGTGGGAATAAGCTGCACGGTTTCAAACTTTTTCTAAGTTCTGTTCTGCTCTGGTTTGACTCTTACCTCTTCTCTTCTTTGTCTTTGTGTCTTTGTGGTAGGTTATTCCTCGCACTGTATCGTAGTACTCCTATCCTACCTTCACCAAATTCTAAGAAAAGAATTCTCTGCTGAATTCTCTGCTTGACCATCACCCTGCCTCTTCTTTTTGATGTATCATAGAATCATAGAATGGTTTGGGTTGGAAGGGACCTTAGAGATCATCTTGCTCCAACTCCCCTTCTATGGGCAAGGACACCTCCCACCAGACCATGTAACTCAATTGTCATGGTGGTATTTGTCTTGGTGTATACAGCAATGGAAGTTACTATTCACTTCCTTCCTTGTTTGCACAGTGCACAGGATTGAGTATCACCTACTCCTTTTCACAGACCTGCACTGGCTTCGAGAGTGTATGGAAATCAGGCTCACCTGCTTTATTCATGCTACATTGCTGACCTTAAGCATACAGCTCTGCAGTGTGTAAAAGAAGTGATTGTCTGTTTTTTCCCTTGATTTGCTTTTTCAACAGCTAGATGCAAAATTTTTCACAAAAACTATATTCTCCTCTCTCTTCTCAACTCTCAGTGGAAACTAAATCAAAGAGGTGATTCCAGATTGATTTGTTCAAAACATACTAGGCGCAGTAGTAGCTCCTATCACTTCCTTCTGGTTTTGAAGTGACGAGTGGCCCTCTTGTCACACTGCCATGTTGCACATACCTTCATGCAGGCAGGATCAGGGTTAATCTCCCTGCTGCTTTTATTAGCAGTAGCAACACTGCTGTTTTTCTCCAGGTTGGCTATGGTGACAAGAGCTATTAGCTGAAAATGCTAGAACTACTGGAAGTGTTGTGTGCGTTGCAGAACTTCTCAGAAGTTTTCTGCTAGTTTAGGCTGGAGTGCCCCTGTTTGGCATTAATTCTGGTAATGCCTGTGCTCAGATCTAGGCCTGGATCTGGATTCACACACAATCATCTGGAATCTATTTCTTCAAATGAAAATAAGGCAGAGCACATAGTTCTAAATCTGTCCAATGTCTTTGCATGGCAGAATTCTCTGTGGCTAGAGCACAGGTTTGTTCCTTACAATACGTCACCTCTACTGGCATGAATCAAGTTTCTGCTCATGCTGAGAGGGACAATTGGCCATGCTTTTCTTTTCATAGCCATATTTATAATAAGTATTAGACAGTGTTCTCTTATGACCTTAGAAAACTTAAAATTCTTATTGTTTGAAGAGACTTCATTAACTCCAGCTCCCTGTCAATAATCACTTAAACTGAGATTCACAGTAACAATCGGATGAGAAATGAGAAAAGTCAACCAGGATGAAGCAAGGAAGTTCTATGCTCACAGATTTTGTGAAACATTGCACCTTCCTGCAGTAATGTATCCATAAAATGTTAACAGCTTGTCTTGTTATTCCAACTGAATAAATAATTGGATCCACTTATTCTATGGATATTCAAATTACTAAAGAAGTCAATGGAAAATCTGATACAGTCGTAACTGGTGGGCAGACTGCTATCTTCAAAAGAATTAACCAGTGATATCCTACACTTTTCATCTTTGCAGACAGAAAAAGAACAATAAACAAATTTCTGGAGCCAACTCATCAAAAAACTGATGTGCAGTTTCTCTGTCTTCTTGGTTAATGTGTACTGCTAAAATTTCAATTCTAGAAAAGATGCTTGCTATCTTGAATATAAATAACATTTCTAATTTGTGCAGGACTTAAGGGCTAAAATTACTTTTGTAGTCAGCACTTTCCTTACAGTTCTTTGTATTGGTGTTCAGAAACAATTAGCACTTGCTAATGGAGGAAAAGTAATTATTTGACTTTTTAGCAAATGTACAGTGAATCATTGGCAGAGACCTCCAGTCTGGGGCCTGTTAATTTCCAACTCTTTGTTTAATCCTTGAAGCTAAACTGAAAACATAGCTTCCATATTTTCTTTTTTTTTCCTTTCTTTTGCAATAAATATTATGGTCAAAAGGGTCTCACAAGTAAAACAGAAGACCAAAGTTAGTTGTCTTTTTAATAATTTGCATTTTGAAATGCGTATTAAACTACATCAAAATCCTGCAGACCATCTTCTCAAAAAGCGGGCCATGAATCTTAATGCCTTCATCAAATCATAGAATCATAGAATCATAGAATGGTTCAGGTTGGAAGGGACCTTAGAGATCATCTTGTTCCAACCCCCCTGCCATGGGCAAGGACACCTCCCACTAGACCAGGTTGCCCAAAGCCCCATCCAGCCTGGCTTTGAATACTTCCAGGGAGGGGGCATCAACGACTTCTCTGGGCAACCTGTTCCAGTGTCTCACCACCCTCACAGTGAAGAATTTCTTCCTTATGTCCAGTCTAAATCTACCCTCTTCCAGTTTATAACCATTACCCCTTGTTCTGTCATTATCTATCCTTGTAAAAAGCCCCTCCCCAGCTTTCCTGTAGNTCTCCACCCAGCCTGTATGTGTGCTTGGGATTGCTCCGACCCAGGTGCAGGACCTTGCACTTGGCTTTGTTGAATTTCATGAGGTTGGCATGGGCCCACCTCTCAAGCCTGTCCAGGTCCCTCTGGATGGCATCCCTTCCATCTGGCGTGTCGACTGCGCCACACAGCTTGGCATCATCTGCAAACTTGCTGAGGGTGCATTCAATCCCACTGTCCATGTCACTGACAAAGATGTTAAACAGCACTGGTCCCAGTACCGATCCCTGAGGAGCACCACTCGTCACTGGTCTCCATTCAGACACTGAGTACTGGTGTAGGCATCAACAATCATTTGTGCCAACCAGATCACCAAATTAATCCTGCTTGTGGATGCAAGTATGCAACAACTTTTTCTTTTAGTACTACCCAATTTCAGAAGAAGTATATAGAATGATTATGAGCATCTGATTGATGTAGGAAAAAATCCTATTTTAACTGACGCTAAAGTATGTAAGCTCTTTTCCTGCAAAGCACAGTGCTCTGTCCAGTGCTAAAGTTATGCTTTCATCTGGTTATCTTTCAAGGCAAGCTGGGTGGTCACAAAAAGCACTTGACATCTTGATGCACTTCAGCAGTTTTACATATACACAAACTTTGTAGAAAAATAAATTTGTCATTCGTCACCACATATGTTGATCTGAGGAGTGAGGTTCCTGTGGCTATAGCTCCTGTGCTGCTCAGCCCTTCTTCTCTCCCTCTCTCTCCTTTCTCCCTTTTTCCCCCTTTCACTTTTTCCAATGAATAAAAGTTGTTAACTCAGAAACACAGAATTTCACAAAACAGCTATGAGGAACTTGCTCTGCCGAATATGCTAATCATTTGCATTCATTACAACTCATGTCAAAAAAAATGTCTTTATGCTGACTTCTTACATGGGCCAAACATTCAGAATATCTAATCTATTATCGCTGTTCAGCAGGCAGTCTTGGCAACTGTGATCTATTCTGCTTTGCTTTGGGGAATGTGATAAAGAGCAAGAAACAGCTGGTTTAAGAAAGCCTTAGAAACATCTCTTAGTTTATAAAGACAATAACAATATTTTCATATTTGAATGGGTTGAGATACATGTTAAACCACAGTAAAGGGAAAAAGTAAGTCAATTCAAAATGTTTTCTCAAGCCAATAAAAGAACACTGCAAAAAATCCCTGCCCTCTTGGGATTTCAGAAAAAACAAGTACACGCTGTACACATGCAATTAGAAAACCCTCCTCCAAATCTCATCCACTTAAACTATCCTCTTTACTCAAATATGTTTATGTTCTATTACAAAGCCATGTTCATATATCAAAATTTACTATTTGTAAATTCATTTTTCTTGTCCTTATTAACTCTGCTTTCCAGTCTATGTTGCTAGTAAAAAAATCTTAACCAGTTTAATTATTTACTCCTGCATGACATTATTTATAAGTAGTGTTTGGAAAAAGAAAAAAGCATAGTTTAAAAATGATAGCCTTAAACATATAAATAATTTACTATTGAGAATACCAAAGATGTTATTTAATATAATAGTGTATTACAACAGCATTTCTAAAGGAACCATCTTCTGTGATGATTTTGTCGAATTAGTTACGAGTGATAGCACACATTTGGTGACTGCCTTAGACAACACCGGTCAAATTCTGCTGTTGGCTATGTCAAGCTAACTTTACTGACTGCAGTGAGGAAGTGTTAGGTTAGTTAAGAATTTGGTCGTTAACAGCATGTTGGAACTGATTCAAAGATCACAGAAGTCTATCAAATAGCTCCCTTTGATTTCAGTGGGCTTTAAACTCTGGAAAAAAACCATTGGTTTCTAGGGTAACAAACGCAGAAAAAACACTTTACTCATGGGCTTGTAGAGTCTGCAGAGGACAGGCAGCACCCTTTATTTCTTGCCTTTGAAAGCTATTTGTCATTTAGAACAGCCTTTTGGATGGCCAGCTAATTGTTTACGTGATATGAACGAGCACGGTAATATACCAGAGAAGGTAATAGTTTCAGGTGCCTTTGACAGGAAATAACCCTGTGTTTCATGGAGAGTTTAATAGGACGATTGGCAAGAAAGAGCTCAAAATATTTACCTCCCAATGTAAGAATCACTGTGAAGGCCCTGAGATATTGTCTTTGCTTGGGTGAAATCCCCTGGATATCAGTGGTGATTTTACCTGGTTAAGAGTTGGATCTATGACCGTTCAGGCAATATCAACATTTCAAAGCAGACATCCTTTAGTTCCATATTTTGTTATAGGTTTTACCTGGTAAGTGACCTCTGCAAGTATAATAGAATTCTTTACAATAGTCTTTGCATAGGTAGGGAAGAGTTAGTTCTCTTTCAGATGTCTCCCCTTTCTCACGTGAGTGGAAAAGACTCTGGGCATGAGGTGAGCAGTGTGCACATTTGATTTCCTCCAGTAGCTTCGCACATTCTGTGTTGTTCGTGACAGAAAGCATCTGCAAGTCACAAACCAGAGACAAATAAACACATCATCTACTTCCCCATCTTATACAAAAAGATTTTATGATCTAATGTAATAAATTATGCTCATGGAGCCGAAACAGTCGGTATAAATGCATCACGTTTCATGTCACCGTTCCGGAAGAATCAAGTGCAAAAATTATTACTATGAAATGTACAATATGCCATTAGTACAGTGAGATTTTAAGTGTTTGCTTCTCTTTCCCAGATAAGAATAATAGAAGTCAAATTATTTTATGGACTCAAGCCTGCAATCTCTTATCATGGAGTCAATATCTGAACTACAGGGATCATTTATGCAAGGATCTACAGAGGCAAGCCTTCTGCCCACTTACGAGAAATACTTCAAAACACAACTTGAAAGGTGACCTATTCAAGTATTTGGAGAGTAAAAGCTGAAATTCTGCCACCAAACATGTCAGTGAAGCCGTATGTTGGTATTTGTGAAGTAGGTGTATCTTGAACTATACCACAGTCCATCTACTGCAACACCTGCTGTGGAGTTCAGCAGGTGCCTGGGATTGCTCATTCCTTAAATGCTGCTCTCCTTTTTGCACTACTTGGAGGTGGGAAAAGCTGTATGTTTTCAGACATTTCTTTTCAGAAGTGAAAAAGAATTTGTCCATAACATCTTGTTTCTCTCAAAATTGAACGTGTAACTTTGCCCGGAAAAAAGAGCATATATTATGCATAGTGCTTGTAGAAGCACTAAACCACGATTGATGATGTGTTTAAGTAAACACACGAGCCTAAGGAGCGCAATGTCATCAAATCGTGAAAAATAATAGAAAACAGCATAGCTGTCTTTATTAGTCTTTGAATGCAGTGCACTTTGTTAATCTATTGTTAACCACATGGATTGTTTTTTGATCATTCTTCCCAATGGTGGATAATGGGAAATGTGTTCTCAGTTGAGAGGGATTGAATCTGATCCAAGGCAAAAACAAAGCTCAGGTTCTTTCTACTGTTTGTTTAACGCAGTTATAAACAAAGACTGTAAGACGCTTATTTTAAGAAATATTAATGCTGTAAGTATTTGTATTCTGTAAAATTTATAAATATTTGTAAATATTGCATTTGAAAATAGCAACACAGTTTTGCTGGAGTTTGTATCTGAGTTGTTTTGTTGAATGACTTTACAATGTGTCATTCCCCTGCAGCATAACATTGATGGGAATTATCTAAATTACTTTTGATAAAATTAGTTATTCAGTGTCTGAAGACTCTTGGTATGTTTGAGTATGCTCTCTTCTGGGGTGCAGCACTGTGGTAACAGTTCTGAACCCATCATTTTATTGACATATCATAATTATATCAAGATAAAACATTTGAGAGAAGCGCACTCCCCGTTGTTTTAAACAGCTATTTTCTGAAACTATTATACAATATACAGCCTGTACAGTTACACAAAATCCTGTTTAAAGGAACTTTAACTTAGAAGATAAACTCTTTCCAGGAAAATTTAGTCATAACCATATATTGTCAAAAGGCTAGCTGAAATGTGTAGTATAGCAGCAAAAGTTAGACCACTGATGGGAAGAACACCATTTAGCCTCTACGCTTATTCTGGAGGAGCTGCCATTAGCTTTCAGCATAGTTCCTCCAGATTTGCTGGGATCACTGAATGCATTGCATGTTCTGTTCTTTACACTATCTATTTCTAATGATCTTCATCTTCACAGCACCTGCAATTAAGTAATATGACTGACATCTGCCGTTTATGGTTTATTATCTCCTTCAGGTCTTTGTTGGGATTATAATTCTCTCTTTTTCTTTTGACAAAGGTTTATCTGTCTGTTTAAACAAACAAAAAACTTGAAAGACTGATAATTAATTGCATGTTGCATATATGGTGAAAGGTTTGCCTTCACCCTGAATTTGTTGGGGAATTCCTTCCACAGCCCTAGCTCCTTCTCTCCAGAAAGAAAAATAGGTTCTTTTTGCTAGATTTCTCATTTGGGCCATAGCAGCAGAACTGTTCACCTTTGTCTTATTTCTTGAGTTTCAGATGTTGTTCTAGATGTGGCAGATCTGGGGAAAATGCCTCAAGGACAAGAACTAAAATTATTTTTAGTTACATTTTTAGTTATAACTACAACTAAGTATGACCAAAGTAAATCTTAACAAAGAAATTTGTTAAGTGAAATTTGAATTTCACTTAATATTCTCTGGGATCGTGATCCAGGTGCTTGCAGTAATCCACAGCGCTGAGGAAATTATCTCCATGAGCTGGACTTTCTTAAAGGATGAAGGCATCCTGACCAGGTACCTTGTGTTGTGATGGGAAGCGGCTTATATAATTCAATCAAGTCATTGTCTGCCAAATAGAACGAACTCTGAGGCCAGCAGGGGATGACTGAAAGCACTATCCACAAATGCTGTTTTTTAAGAACATGATGACAGTAAGAAGCTGGAAGCTCTCCTTAAGTAAGGATAAATGACCAGTTGTGGTGTTTCCACCGATGGAAAGTGCACCATGACTATACACTCTTCAAAGTATGTGCCTATATTCAGTAGTGTCACCTGCTTTGCAGAAGTCTCAGATTTTTTCATCAGTGAGTCCATCTCAGGCAGTAAGTAGGCTTTCTTGTGGTAGCAGTATGATGGTGTGTTTAGAAGTACAAGTAAACACTAGGTATTGCTAAGTAAATACTCAGTGTGTTTATTGAATTAACTCCACAGTGATGCAGATGTAAAGTTCTGCTACTTCTACTACTTCTATTGGAGGACTCCAGAAAGAATTAAGAAAAAAAAACAAAATGAAAAAAAAAAAAGAAAAAAAAAAAAGAAAAAAGAAAAAGAAAGAAATTACAGGATATCAAAGCTAATTTACTGTTTCTTGTGGAAAACGTAATTGACGTTGCCTGGTGATACAGGAGAAGAAATGCTTGCCAATATTTCAGTCCTCAGAGTTAAGACAAAAGGATCCTAATCCCCCTGAGCAGCTGCTATCCAGGAATTAACCACAGGAATTCACCCCCTCATGTCATTTCTGGAATGAATCTTGGTCATATAATAGCTAATCGGAAGATTAAGGAATCAGAGTCAATCAATTATCTGAAAATCAAGTATGTTATTTAACTTTGAGAATCCTCAAGCAAAATCGGGTGGTAACATTTGCTCTGTGTGAGGTCTGATGTATAACTGTACTAGCTGGGAGATAGGACAACCGTTCTATCCTGAATCTCAGTAAATCGATAACGTATTTATCCTGGACCATATTAAATCAGTTTTAAGTGAAAGCTGTAATACCTATTTGAATGACCCTTTTCTGTTGGCTCTCCACTTTGAAAATGACCTTACAGTTGACAATGGCTTTGGTCTTTTGAAGAAATGTAAACTAATTTCCTGCTTCAATTTTTAAAGTCGTGTGTGAAACCATCAAACTGCAGTGGTTTAAACTAACTGTGCTCTGGAAAATATGTTAAACTTCCAAACATTTATTGCAACATGCCTAATAATGATTATGCCTGCTGCTGACTAATTTACAACATCTGTAAGATCATCCTTTAATCTCTAGCCACATGAAAGTAAAATGGGTAGACTCAAGGTAAGATAAATCCTGGAATGCGCAAGAAAGCATAGCATACAAAATTGGTTTATCAACAGAAATAGAGCAAGGAAGAAGAAACGGAGGAAGGCACTGTAGACAGAAATTCTTTACGTTGAATACAGTTTGTGTACCCTGTCATATCTAGTCTGAGAAAGGCAATGTAATTTTGATGTAACAGAAAAAAAACCCGACCCACAGTGAAATGTCACTGCACTTAGCTGTATTTGACATACAAGCATTTATGTCTAAAAATCATATGCTTATGAGATTGTTCAGCTGTTGGGTTGAACATATGCTTCTTCTGTACTATAGAACTGGATTATGTCATTAAAGAGTTCGGTTTCAATTTTAGGGTAATATGTAAATAGATCATTGTACTGAGGCAGCTGTTAAAGGGACCCCGAGATGAGTTATTTGTTTAGTTGGATGTGCTCAACAATAGCCTTTGTTCGGGAAAGAGCCAGAGCAAACAAATGATTGTAAAAGGGCACACTTGAAAACAATTACTTTTCACCCATTCCTTGACAGCCTTGGCTGTGAAGCCATCTAAGGTAGAGAGGACTTCTTCGCCTGTCAGGCTGTACGCAAACTTTTAGAAAAACGTATTACAATATTTGACTGGGATGTGGCCCTTCGTAAACAAAGGGATAGTGCAGAAAATGAGAAGGCAAAGAGTTAAATGTCAACAACAGCACGTAAAATTCTTACACGAGGCAGTGCAGTGGTGCATCTGCTTATTGTGGTAGCTCCATTTCTGCTCCCCAGACCATGAGCAATGATGGCATTCTCATTGTAAGCACAGATCAATAATTTGGTCAGAAATACCCAAAGACCCAGCATCTTAACCAAGAAGCTCTTATGAAAATGAATGTCTGCTGAGCGTGCTCAACTCTTTGTCATTAAAGGAGCTCGTGTTCAGGCTCCTGTTCATCTCATGGCCATATGACATTATGATGACATATGATGGAGAGCAGCATTTAAACAAGCCAATTTTGGGGCTGTCGTAGAATAGAATTTTTAAAATGTGCTTTTTGAAAAGTTCCATTCAAATGTGTTCCATAGTGGTTTACCATGTCTTTTATGGAAAGACTACCTCATTCCGCAAAGTATAATTGACATATTTTGATGTTTTTCCTAAACATGTCCTGATATGATGAAGCAGATCTGAGAGGTTCATAAAAGTTAACCTATGATGGAAAATAGTCTGATTTTAAAATCCTGTAAAATAATACTCCATAGATAGTGTAATTTATATTTAAGAAACAGATTTGACAGCTCAGGAACAGGCAGTGTGGCACATACGGTCAGTGGCTCACATTTATATGAGGCTTTGAGTACTGGTAGTCCAGCGAAATCCGAGGGGAATTAAAAGGTATTTTCAAGTAATGCCAAGATGAGAACAAACCTTTCAAGTGCAAGGGGGTTGAAAAGTTACCAAAATGCAACTTCCAGTGTACTATAGTGAGCCAATTGCTGTGAGGGTCTCCAGGCACTGGCTAATCTCAGCAGCATATATGCCACTGAGCCATTACCAACAGGGTGAATTAAGGACATATTTTCCAGCCCTCCTTTTTTTTTCTTTTTTTTTTTTTTCTTTTTTTCTTTTTCCTGCAGATCTTTCAGGTTATCTGTGTGTGGTGGGTTTGTAGTTTGGTTCAATTATCGCACGGGAGCTTAATGACACGGTCTCTAGACAACACGAAGAAATCTATCTGCCCTGAATCTCAAACTGCTGCTGCATATGGTATGAATAAAGAGAGATCCGCAGCTGAAAACCTGCAGCAAGACAGTTCTCACTCATCTGGGAATAGAGGGGGTAGGACAAATGCTCCCTCAAAAGGCATGAACATTTGGACAGAGCTGGAGACTGAAGGAGAATGATGTTCTCCAGTTTCACCCATTAGTGAACCAACTAACAAACACAATGGTGTTGTTGTTATTCTTTTGCCATAAGCAACAGGACGCTGTGTGTGGGCAGCAGTTTAGTGGGGAGGAGGATAAGTCGACCCCTTTTTGTCCTATTGATTTTTTCCTATTTGCATGACTTGAGCAAATTAAATGATGCAATATGGCTTTTTGTTACAAAACAAAGTGAGAGATACCACCCAGACACATATGTTGATTCGTAGAAGCTGTTTACATGAGAATGGAGTGAAATCTACCGTGAACCGAGCATAAAAATTCGATTCAGGCTGGGTATTTTTTTTTATTATGCTCGGGCCAGCAGGACCGAAACACAAGTTTTCCTCGAGTCTCCCAGACCCTGACAACTACAGAGTTGTAACTGAGGAATTCTTAATTAAACCTAAATCGCGATGGAGAGAGAGGGGAGAAAAAAAAGAAAAAGAAA
>WBMW01005265.1:947845-970152 GCA_013396635.1 Penelope pileata | reverse complement strand
GGGAAGCGGCGAAGGCGAGAGAGAGCCGTAGGTGGGTGCTGCTCCCCGACGGGCGAGGGGTCCGAGGGGTGGCGGAGCCCCGTCCGCGCCGCTCGGCGTCCTCTCGGCCCGTGAGGCGAAGGCCTCGCGCCCTCCCGCCCCGCGTGGCCGTGCCCGCTGCCTGCTGCGTTAATTGCCCGCTTCCAGAGAACGTTCTGGATGTGCGCGGCCAGGCCTGCACCAACAGGGGCCAACGTGGAGGGCCGCAGGCAGAGTCCCGAGCGGGCCCAAAGTGCCACGAACTGACCAGCCGCGGAACGGGGCGCTGAGCGCGCACCTGGCGGGGTGGGGAGCTGGGCACAGGCGGGTGGCGGGGACAGCAGCAGTGCGGGGAGCGGGCAGAGCGCGGGGAGAGCCCACAGGAGCCGCCCTGCCGCGGGGACAGGCCGCCGGGGCCCTGCGGGGAGGCGGCCGGAGCGTGGGCAGATGGGAGCGTCTTCCTGCGGGAAATGGAGCGGGCATCCTTGGAGAACGCTGCGTACAGGTGCAGCCGCCGGCGCAGGGAGGGAGGCCCGGGGTGTGCTCACCCGGAGTGCTGAGCTCGGACGGGGAGAACAAGTGCCCCGCACCCCGGCAGCAGGGAGGTGGGCAGGGAGAAAGGAACAGGACTGCAGGAGCTCCTTGTGCATGGTGCTGGTCCTAAAGAAACCGGGCCTGTTACTGTCGTCCTCACATCTATCTTTAACCAAGGAAAATGAGTATTTTCAGATTTACTTTCGAACTCTAATCCATAAACAGTCCACACCGAGCTAAGCAGGAATTTGGCGTGGACAAGGAGTATATCAGATAAATCACTGTGTAGCATACAGACTGTTTTCTCTCCCTCTGAGTGCATTTCTTGGAGGCTAGTGGTTCCCTACCTCATGACCAGCCCTTGTCTCGCTGCTCGCTCTCCTTTGGCTGAAAATGTTCCTGACCAAGGCCTGAGTTGCATGGAGTATAGCGAGCGTGCGAGGGCTCCGCTGCAGCATGGGCCCCAGCACCCGTGCTGATGAGTGAAGTCAGTATGGCACCCTTCGAGGTTCACCAGTGCCGGCCATAGAGCTTTCTTCTTTGTTGTGTTAGGATAGGAAAAAGAACCGCTCGCAGTACGGGAACTCGTTCCGTGGGCAACCTAACCATAGCGGTGTAACAATACCACAACAGATGTCCCCGTGTTTATTACTGTGGATTATTGCAGAGATTGTTCTGAAATAAAGGTGATTCTGGTGTGTAATACCAGAATAATGATGTCAGAACGAAGTCACTTTTACTCCCAAGCAGTTTCACCCCAGAGGGCTGCACTGGTGGAATTGTAGAGGCAGAAGTACGCAGCGGAAGGCCTGTCTGTCTCCCTGCGTAAGCAGGTGCTCCTGCTTTTCAAGCAGATTGCATACTTTTGCACAGCTTCTCACTTACTGGCATGGGAAACTGGAACTCGGTGGAAAGAAGTGACTGTGGGGCAGATACCCTCTTGAAAAAAACAAACGTTCAGTGAAAATTTCTGTTGAGCAGTTGTGGTGTGGTCCTCACAGTTCCTGTCTCGCTGGTGGAGAGAGGAAGCGAGGAATATAAATCTATATGATCAAAGTAGTACGGCTATTAGTAAATAACCTTTCTTCCTCCTTCAAGCGCTGCCTGCATAAATATCCGTTTCTATGTGTACCTGTACCAGTGCTCAGAGAAGGTGAGTTTGAGCTGTATTCATTAAATAGAGAATGATTTCCCGAGATGGTAAACTGCCAAACTAAGAAAGAGCTGACAGTTTGTGAAGGTCAGATTCTACACGGAAATTTTACACAGATCTATGATGGAGACATTTCCCAGAAATTCTGTGGAATGTACTATTGACCTTGTATAATGTGAAGTGCACAAAACTTTAAGCTCTGTGGCGATAGAAGGATGTGAAGATGTATAAGCAAGTCCTGAAGAAGGTTGAATGTTCTTTAAAACCTCTGAATAGAAATTGCTGATCTTGTTTTTTTTGTGCAAGAAGACCTTATTTAATCTTATGTTCTTTCCCACGCTTCAAGAAGTACACGATGGCTTCTTTAACAAAGTCTTTTTTTCAACCTGGTTGATACAGGAATTTATTTATAAACCTTTTTAATAATGCAAAGTTAAGGTCAATATTAGTATATGCCATTTCAGAGTTTCAACTTCAGGTGACTTTCAGCCTCTCATAAACAGAGATAAGGGAATGCTTAGGACGCAGAAACATATACATAGGAAATACAGTTAGTAAACACATCAGTCTTTTGATGCAGCCTGGATTCTGTCATGTGAAGTTCATTGCCAGACATGATTAAACATGGTAATGCCATAAGTAGAGATGAATAAATTCTGTAATTTGTTCAGTGCGTAGGATGTCGATGAGAATCTTTCAATTACGATACAGTTATGTGCGAAAGGGTTAGCAAGTTAACAGGAAGGGAGATTTTCCTCTGGCTTTGTCCAGGAGATAAGCAGATTGTGCGTATTGACACCACTACCTTTGTTATCTTTATTATTGTCTATATCGCAATACATTGCGGTATCTGTACAGTGTGAGTTAAACATGCCAGAATGCCCTTCAAAGAGCGTAAGGCTAAGGCTGCAGCATGCTCTTGAACATAGAACTTCACTGTTTTTCAATTACTTTTGTTCTCTCTTGGCTTTCTGTGGCTCAGCGTTTGAATTTAAACCATCATAAATATTTTGTGAGGGAATTTAAATGCACCAAGAAACCTGCTTTAAGATGTGAAGTTAGTGAATTCCTTAGTATTTCATACAGAAAAGAAAATAGCGCGGCAGCTAGCGTCAGTTCCGGGAAGTACAGTTATCATACGAGTTAACAGGTGGGAAGAGGAGCTGGCAAAGGGCTCTCAGGATTAGGTCTCAAATTATGGAAGCATCAGATTGCCCCTAAACTGCCAACAGAAGTTGTCTGACCACACGCCTTTACATATTCTTACGGTTCACAGAGGAACTTCACATAGCCATCTCACGTTTGCAGCTAGGCCATGCAAATGTGACAATGATAGCAAGACTGAATTCTGTCCTTCCACACAGGTGGAAAATGCCTGTCATGCCATGAGATGGAATTGTGCAGTGTTGGAGCTGGCTAGGGAACAAGCCAACACTCACCGTGGCTTGCATTTGAGAAATGACGATTTTTAAGACACTGCTACAGGAAGATTGCCCCTCTGTCAGAGACATTTCACTGGGTAAAACAGGTGGGCTTCAGCTCCTGGAGAATGGCTGTTCTTTTGTTTTAGCTGGCATTTGAGGGGAACTGCTCAAATGTTCAAAAGTTTTACCTTATGAGGGCTGCTCCGAAAGTAATGCCTCCCACTTTGTTCTGTTGGCCCACAACGTCAGAGGTGGATGGTGGTGGTGTGGCAGTAGATGCTGCACCTTCCCGCCATTTTGTGGCCGTGCGACAGATGGCAGCAGAGGGGCAGTCTGACAAAATGGCATCTGACATAGAAGCGCAGGTAAAGCAGATAAAGGGTGGAATTGAATGCCTCCATGTGGAAAAAATGGCACCTGCTGACATTCATGGATGCTTGCTGAACATTTCTGGAGACCCAACAGTGGATGTGAACACAGTGAGGTGTTGGTGGTGCATTTCAGCAGTGGTGACAGCGACAGTGGGGCACCTCCACTGGTGCAGATTTTTGTGAGCACAACATGCAGGCTCTTCTTCATCGCTGGTGAGAATGCGTAGCTACTGGTGGTGGCTGTGTTGAAGAACAGTGTTTTGTAGCTGAGAAACTGCTTTATCAACTGGTGTTACAGTGCTCTTTGTTGTAGTTTCCATGGAAATAAATAGGAGGCATTACTTTTGCGGCTACATATGTATTTTAAGAGAAAAAGCCTTTTTTCAGGACCAGTTCATTGTCAGATGAAATGAGAGTGGAATCTCTCCATGCCTCATCAACATTAGGCTTCTCAGTGAGTCCATTGTAACATTACACTTGCTATTTAAAGCAGCTCCCTAAACTAGGGGATGTGTGATTGTACTTTGTTACTTATTTACTCTTGTTCTTGTTGCAGTCACTTTGTATCACAGAAGGCTGTATCATGGAAAGGATACTGTGGGAGACCCTCACTCATGGTTTCTTCAGAGTGTCTGCTCAAAGTTAATGTTCCAGTTCCAGATTAAATTCTGAAAAAAAAAAAAAAAGAAAGGTCTTAGATTTTGAATTTAATGTTTCACTCAGGAAGGAAAGTAGAAAAATCTTTCTAAAGTAGTCTGAAAATTAATTTAAATTACTTTGAAATGAAACTGAGCTTGGAAGTTCAAGATCAGAAGCTTTTACCTCAGCTGTGTCTTCTGAAACTTAATGGTCCCATCTCCCTGTTTCCCTGTCAACTGGATGGACAGAGACCCAGGAATCTGGAAATCTGGAGTGAGAGCTTGGGCAGGAATTTCAAGGTTTGGCATTCCGGGCTTCTGCGCTTCTGGCTTTTTTTGGGTGAAAGCCTGGCTGTCCTGAGAGTCCCATTAGAAGTGGAGAGTTTGTTCTGGCTCTCTGCTGCATCACAAGGGCTAGGATTGCTGTGGCTTCAGGGCAGAGACCTGGAATATCAGGAAAGCCTGGCTCTGGGGCAGTCTTTGTGGTAGGAGTTCCCCACAGCTGTGACCTCTTCAAGTCTGTTTGCTGCAGCAGCTCCTCTGGTATTGAAGAAGAAAAACTGCTGGAACAGTTTTGTGAAAGCATCTTGCGGTTAGCCAGAAGTTTGTAAAAACCATTATATTTTTGCTTGTATTTCTACTTGTGATGTAACAGAATTTTTCAGTTTGGTCAGAACATTTCTGGTTGGTTCTATACACCATATGCTATAGCCCACATCATTTCATGGTGTTCAGAATAACATGTTGCTTGTCTTTGCATACCACAAATACGAGGTGTGAAAGCTGGTGTAACATGAATGAACAGGACTTGTTAGGATATTTTTTATGGGAAAATAGATGCCCAGACAGTCACAGACCAGTTTTTAGGGTATGTCTTTACCACAGAGTTCCCCTAGGCTCTTAACAGAAATCCTCTAAACCAGCTGAAGCCACCTGGACCATTTGGGACTATAAACTGATGTGTCTAGTCTCTAAACATGACTTTAAAAAAGCCTGAGTCCCATCTGGGTACAAAGGCAGTATTCGGTTGATGCTAACTCCGCTTGATTGGCCCATCAGGGAGCACGTACTACAGATGATTTTAGCACATCACCTCAGCTGCTAACACAAACCTTCAATTACTTGTGTTCAGTTTTGCGACATAAGCTAGGCTAACTAGAAGGCAGAGAAAGCAAACTATTTTGTGAAGGAGGGAAGACTCAGGAGGCCCTCTTGCCTATGGTCTGCATGCTTTTACTACCTGCTGTAATTCACCTCAATAGCATGTCTCTATTTATGTGCGTTACAAAGAGACAAAGGAAGCTGCTGTGCAAAAACCTTTCTTAGCGAGAACTGTAGTAACGCCACCACTGACTGCAGTTTACCAGCCAGATGTGTGCCAACCCTTGCTGCAGCATTTTTAGTATCCTTAATTCCTGTAGGAACACTTTGTGTAAGATGCAATGAAGGAAACCCTGAAATGCTTTCAATAGTTATCAAAGGGATAAAGCTCTTTCTGAATAAGTGATATTGTACATGACAGAACTAAATCGGAGGCCTAAATACTTATGCCTAGCATTATTTGTTGCCTGCCAAGAGCAGGGCTGGAAATCATAGCATTACAGTGTTAAAACCAAGCAGTCACAAAACTCTGCTCAATGAACTGCTCAATGACTGGCATGTCCGACAGGATTCCCCAGATTTTCTCTGTGGCAATGTGGTGCATGTGAAATCAATAAAGCAATGTGAATCAATTCATATTTGATATGGAAGCTTTGGTGTGGGAAATTCTTTGTAGTAGCTTTCACGTAATAAATGCTAAGGTAGCACATGCTGCATTGCTACAGGTAGATTCTGTGTAGAAACTGTGCTTTCCAAGTAGTAAAAAACATTTTTCCCCCCAGGTAGGAAATAACGATGGAATCAGTCACCACTGTCATATATTTTCCTAGAAAAATATATGTTTAACTCATATGTGTAATTTAGGTTTCAGAAGGAAGATTTGTCTAACTCAGTCGCACAATTTGTCTTTAGGAAAGCAGGGGGTTCATCTCAAAAATACACGCTTCTCGACACATTGTTCTCAGAACTGCCAAGTCCCTTGGCATGGGAAAGAAGGTGCTGCTGTACTTAGCAGTCAGACACATGCTAACAACATACTCAATGTTTTTGGTTTATGTTGAATGATTTCAGAATTGTGCCGAAAACTACCTCTCATTTCTGGCACCACACATGCTTCTGCAGGCTCATGTGCACATCCAGGCTTCTTGTCTGTGCCAGTGTAATGCATACATAGTGTCAGATTTTTTTTGAGGTGTCCATTTAGCCTGCACTGACCTAAGTTGTAAATTTTACCGTTAATAACTTTTTCTATCTTGCTTCCCTGAAGTGGCGTGGGGAGCATTGTATTAGCAGCCTAAATCCTGCCTGTATGAGAGAATTAAAGCTGTTGTCTGTGTGCACAGAAAAAGTTAGAAGATGCAGGTGTTTTCTGCTAACAGCTAATTCTGATGAGGGCTGGCTTTTGGAACCTGTCATTGAAGTGACTGAGCTTGGTCTGCTTGCCTGCCCTTGCGCTCCCGTGATGCACAGCAAGTTTCAAGCAAGCGGGTCTTAGATTATTTACAATAGTCAACCTTTATCTAGAAAGCGATGCTTAAGTTTGTTGTAATTACAATGAAATATAGGCACCAGTTTGGCTAGGAGTTCAGCGTGTGGCCATAAAGCTACTTCATGGGCATGGAGCTCTGTCCAACCATTAGGTTTTGGAACTCTGTTTCTGCAGGCTGATACTATTTTGCCAGGAATGTGGTCGTCAAAGACAGATTGGACCATGTATGTTCTTTTAAACGTTGACATGAAGACTCCGTTAACTTTGGAGATAAATCTAACCAGGTGGTAGGTTCACACACAGGTAGCAATGTGTGAATCATTTCTTTCATTTAGCTGAAATATGTCTGAACAAAGAAGATTTTTGGATAAAGATATAAACTGATGTAGTTGCCAGATGAACTTTGACTGAACTTAAGGTTGAACCATATTTTAAAAAATAAATAACCCAGGATAAGAGGATACAGTAGTAGATGCTGGAACTGTTCCTGGACAGGTCTAATAGAAAACTTCTTTTAGACTGGGTTGTGTTTCCATGTTAGATAGACTGTGGTTTGCAAAAGAATATGCTGCAACTTTTTTGTGTGCTAGCAGTCCAGTTCTCTCAAGTTTTTCTGTTACAGGTAGTCACACAGGACAGGAACTGTAAGACAGATGCAAATAGAACTGAAGGCTGTATTATTGCCAGACATGAGGAGCAAAGCTCAAAAAATGACACAGATCTGTTGGGAGCAACCAGCAAACCAGTTGCTCGTTGTTGTAATCTCTATCCTCAGAAGTCAAAGTTTATGCATAGAAGAGCTCATTGCTTTAGACCAGCATGGAAATATCCTTCAGGGAAGCTAACAGCTCTCTTCCTTGGTGATAGATTAGCTGATCAGTCAAGTCTATCATAATAATGTTAAAATAAATAGTGTATCAAGAAGAAAAATACAACTTCAGTATCCTTCAGTTGTCAGTGTGTCCAGTATATTTATTGTATGCTAAGCTATTTCCTGGAATAGGGAGCAACAGCTGAGGTCTAATGAATATAGCACTTCAAAATCACACAAGATATAACACAAGATACACGGTTCATTTTATGGTATTCTCTGCACGAATGTGTTCTGCCTGTGGTGACTAATGAAGGCCCAGAAGTCCAGGTGAGTTGCCCTTAATCCCAGAACTTTTATATGCAGCCTAGCTTCTACAGGATTTGAAATTCTGTTTATAACCAAGTGATTAAGTACTCCATCCTAACCTTAAGGCATGTATTACTATCAAATGAACTTTAGGATGAGCTATATTGCTCCATGTAATTCATTACAGATGTGAGAGAATCCCTCATTTCCCAAGGAATGGTCACCACAGACCATAGATGTTGTTTGAATGAGGCAAACAGGCTACAGTTAACCCTTATTGCAGAGGTACAGTTCTGATTCTGGCAAAAAACATGATTTAAAGTGATTCTAGCATTTTGACCTTTCCTACTCCCCATATAATTTTTTAGAGTAGAGCCTGAATGACGATTTAAAGCAAGAATGATGGCATTCCAGGGTTGGTAAAAAGTTTCAAACTACTTCCTGTGTCTGGTTCAAGATTAATAGACAGAGGTCACCCACTCAGATGTGATATAGCAACCAATGGATTCAGTGTTGACTTCCATGAACGATAATAACCAGTGCCAGTTTTCAGACCTGTCAATTGTAATGTATTTTAATATGGGAATTATGTAATTTGCAGGACAATGGACTAGTTGGTGAATTTTGCTAGCCAATCAGTCAAGTGTAGGTAGGAGTCAAGTTGACTTCCTGCTAGCATTCAACATTTTTTTTTTGAAAATTAAGAGTCAATTGATTGTTCACGAGTACTTCTAGCAGTCAGGGTTTTTTTTCCTAATATCAATTTTTTTTTTTTCTAATTCTAAGGCTGAGTTGCTAGCATTGTACTTTCAGTGAACTGTTTATGATAAACTTATCTGACTATACGTAATGGTGGAAGGCCCTGAGGGCATCCTGTGCCTCTGGCAGCTTGAAGGAACTAAGGGATTGTGTGGGCTGTTCTCTGTGGACATATGTGTTTTTATATAACCTCACACTGAATATTCAGGTCTTCTGGGAGGTTTGTGTATCGCTCCACCAAGCATGGCTTTCCAAAGGGTTTGAACTTGAACATCAAGAGACAGACCACTTGTCTGTACGAACAAAACTTTGGGGAACACTTCTAAGTGACAGCTGTATGTGTCCAGAGAGCACTGTTGTACCAAGAAATCAATGAACTAGCATGGAAGTTGCAGAATTAAAATGATTTTGACATAGCTGAGTGGACTGGTAAGAATTCTAGAGCTGTCCGTAGATTTTTGTAGGAAATAGAATTTTAAAAAGTTTAAATAATCATTTTTAAGATGATGGAAAAAAATGTAATTTCAAGCAGATGAGGTAGTGATTATGAGTTACTTATCTTTCTGGTTTGCTACAAGGATGGAGCCATGTAAGATACACAAGGAGCACTTCCATACAAACATCTTGATGGGCAAACAGTCCTTTGCTTCTTTTGTTTCTTACTGATTTTAAAGATTTCTCAAATGGGATTCCAAACTGTATCTTGAGGTCCAGGTACGTACAGCCACTAGGATGACACTAAATTCTGAAGATGTAACATTTAAATGGACTAATTGTCATTTTTGACATCACTTTTCAAAGTAGGCAGGAGTTCACCTGTTGTTGGGTAGAACTAAGATACCTGCAATCCTTTTCTTTGAAGTAAATAAAATTTTATGAGTAAAATGAAGATTAGGCTAGACTGAAAAGTAGAAAAGAAGGTTAACAATTAAAGATAAAAAAGGAAAGTGAATGAAGAAATAAAGGTTCTGTCAGACATGCTTTATCCTTTCAGGTGCGACTTGTTCTAGAGCACACTGAACCTGTTCTAAATTTATCAGTTCTCTCCTAATCATTCGCTTGTTATTTACGTCCTGCTAACCTAGGCCCAAACTCCAGCGTTACAATAGCTTGACACTTTATTCCTTGTGAGTGCAGTGGTCATGTAAAATATCTGTTTGGTTATATGCTTATTCTTACGTTTATTTTTATACTTATTGTTAATATTACACTGATGTGGAAAATTTTCCGTCATGCATTGGTGGGACAACAAAATTGGTTTGCACACCACTTAATTTTTGAACAATCAAGGAAACCGTGTTTTCTGGTTAGCTCTGAAAAAGAAACCATTGCAATGTACTTCGATTCTTATTTGAGAAAACATTTTTTAACCTTTCTCAGAGGAAGATGTCCTGTTTCAGTCACCTTACTTGTACCACGAGTACAGTACTTCCTTGCTTGGTTGGGGAGTATTATGAAGGTGCAATGCACTACCTAAGTGCTAAGTTTATAGTAGGAAATGTTTCGTGTATTCTGGTAGCCATACTGAGATCTTCTTGGAAGTTGGTTTAACTGGGCGATGGTGGAGCTTTCCACAGTGTTTAAATGGGAATAATGAATGTTTCATTGCTTTATTTGGCATGTAAGATATAGGCAGTTACTGTGTATGAAAATACATATAGTAGAAAGGAACTGTAGCACTGCAGTTTATGTTACTAAATTACTATATGTGATAAACATGCATTTTTCATCGGTATCAAGTGCTCTGGTTTAACATAAAACAATAAAAACTGTGACATCTTACGCTTTGTCATATAGATTTAATGCCTTCTGAGTCTGCATACATTCGTAAACATTTTGGAATATCTATTATCAACCTGATGAAAAAGAAATGAGGTTCTGTTGGATCAGTATATGTCAGAAGTGAATGAATACTCAGATATTTCTATTCAAGTGACTGATACAAATTCCTTTGTTTTTGCAGTCATGGTTTTACATTTTCATTACATTTATAATATTTTGCAGCTGCAATTTCTCAAATTTGCTTTACTTGTGGAAATGAAGCTTCGCTAAAAGCTGTGTTGCTTGATACTGTGATTTTGTTTACATATCTTCTGAAAGGAGACAATTGGAAATGATGATATCACTGTCTTACAGGTAGCCAACACCCTTGGCTGCGTGAATTTTGGCTGAGATGGTGAGGAGTGCTGCCACCCAAGTATGATTCCACCGCCAACACCGTCGATGTTTCATACTGAGAATGGGTAATTAGTTTTCACTAAAAACTTTTGTTGACATTATAAAATGCAAGTATTGCTACAGAAGACTATTTGCTGGACCTGTATTGACTTTCAGGTACAATGTCCATCAAAAATTATTTTATTAATTAATTTTCACATGGTGGCATGGCTGAAACTGTCTGAATCAGCTAGCTTTTGGAAATTTACTGATTATAGTGATGATACTGGAATAAGGCACATAATTAAATAGAAAGCTGAATACAGTTATTCTCAGAGTCTTTATTATCTACACCAGATTAATATATTTCTGGCCTTTTTTTTTTTAAACCCCTTGGAACTGAATTTGCCATCTGTATTTTACATTTATTTATATGTTGCCCTGTACAGTGGCAATCTACATTTGATTTTGTCATCCAATTCTTATTGTGGTAGTCAATAAAGTAATATTAGAGTAAATTTTAAAGAAATTGTGGAAGTATAGAGATTATAGGAGTAAGATTGATTGGAGTAGCATTGTATATGGAGAAAGGACATGCTTTCTTCTGTTACTGTTAAACATACATAGATAGTAATTGAGTCTTGTTGAATTCCAGTGTGATCTCTGAGCTACAGACAATATTCAGAATGGTGATTTCTTGGTTTTGCCCTATGAATAATTCTAAGTCAATAAGCAAAAATTGCATATTATGAAAAAAGGGAAATAATAAATTAATACATTACTTACTGCTTGTCTAGATCCGAATGTGAATTTTAAATTTGGGAAAGGAAACCATATTCCTTTACATCTCTAAGAGACTGAATTTTTTTAAGTTACAGAAAAACTGAAAATTCTAAGGTTTTGAAATGTTCGTAATCTAACATGTAAAGAAGTAAAAATAGCTGGGCTTCATTCAGATCAGTAGTACGTTTGCTAAAGCCTGTAGCAGAGACAATTTTTTTTCCTGGATGTGTGAGGCAAGGAAAATCTGTGACAGGACTCTCTGTGATCCTTTTCTGACCATATTCAAAATCCACTCCTAAAAGAGAAGAGGGAGGTTCATCAGCTGTTCAAAACAGTCATGCCTCTGTTGATTTCAGTTATGATAACTTCTACTACCTAAGAATCTGCCCCAGAAACTTTCTATAAAGACCCTTCAGTGCTATTTTCTTTGAAAGGTAAAACCATACCCACAAAACAATGAAAATTGCTTTGTGCTTTATTGTTTTAGAATATTAAAGTGTGGTAGTATTGAAAAAGAAAGAAAGGTGGTATAGTTTAATCCTGTCAGCTGAAGTGGAATCCAGTTTCTGTCCACCACCTTTGATGTTCTTTCAATATCCTTTTTGCTAACCAGGCTCTCTTGTACTGAATTACTGTACTTGACACTTCAAATCCAAAATATAGAAATATTATTATTACTAGTAAGTAATGAGTGAACCAGAAAAATATGCCATCCTTTTCAGATTATACTATTAGCACTGGGACTTAAAAAATGGAACCTAGTGCTGTTCCACCTGCAAACTTAAGAGCTTTAGTACACAAGCATGGTCACTGAGACCATGGCACCACTTCAGTAGTAGCCACCTAAAAAAGCGATGACTTAAAGATGCTTTGGAAACACCTAGGATTTCGACTGTATTGCTGGCCATAACTGTACGGAGAGTTCAACAAATCCAAAGAACTCCAAAGTGATAACTTCTCCAGTTTGCTGTCCTGAATGCATCACATTCCATATATCCTGCAGGAAAGGAATATCTTTTTTTTTTTTCTTTTCTTTTCTTTTACTCCCTAAGAATGAAGTGTTGTTCAGTGGAGTTCACCTTGCAGGGTAGGAAGACTTTTTAAGGCTTCTAGCTGCTGCACAAGCTTGTGCTGCGTATGTTGTTTTGGTTAGCAGTTTAAGTATCCCAGCAAGTCCTACTTAATAATCTATCTGATAAGGCTTGATTGTGCTTCACTGTGTTTAAATTTTTGGGGGGAACTGTTTAGATAACATAAGTGCTCTAGTGCTCACATTTGTGTAAAACTCCGAAATTAGAAAATGCAGAGTTCTGTTTTTGGAGGTCTTAGATAAGTGAAATACCAAAAGGAATAGCATATTGCAGTATTTTATTAGCTTATATTAGCTTACATGGTACCTTGCTTAAATAATGTGTTTATACTTTATTTTCTTTTTTTTTATTATTTTTTTTTGAGTTCCATGGTGTTTTGTGGTGAGAAAATCTACAGAAAGAAAAGATCATGTGTAGATCATCTAAGTTTTTGTGATACAGGATTGTGCCCTGTATGTTTTGAGAGATTCTTCTGACTTTTCCAGCTTTAAACAGTAATATCAAATCATAGATTATGCTATTTCTATTTGGCATTAAATTTTCATTGAATAACATGCATTGAAAATAATGCATCCTCACAGATGGACAGCGTTTTATATCCATATAGAAAATAATCTGCATTACATCTTAAAGACTGGTACGGGTTAAGTAGTAAAGTGATTATAATTATTATTATGATTATTATGCAGTAATTTTTGCCTGTCTGACTGCTCTCGCTAGTACAGTGCAAATGATAGAATACAAACTTCCATTATCTACTCAGCTTGAATCTAAATTTCTCAAAGCTATTACTTCAAGGAGAAACAGTTCAAGCTACAGGCCATAGCTGCTGTAACAAAGACGGAATTCCAAAGGAGGCTACACGAATCTTATTGAAGTTAACATGTTTCAGACCTTCAAAATCCTATGCTCTCTGGGCACATTTCTTTACCTTTCATTGAAGATATCCATGTGTGGTTCTAGTGATAGCATTGTGGTAGCTGTGGTTGTTCAGGCTCCTTTGTTTGCATAAAACTCTTCCTTTTCCCTCTGCCCCAGCATTATTTTCACTGTTCCCAGCGTTTTTACTTAAGTCCATCATTTTGATAATTTTAACTGGACAATTCTATTTCATGTACTTATGGCACTTCATATGAAACAGTTCTGCCTTCATTTCCTGTTTATTTTTAGTTGCTAATTTTCAGACATTTTCCATCCCCTTGGGTTTTTTAAAATCCTGTTTGGTACAAACCAGGGTGGTCCAACTGGCAGCCCAAGGAACAATTCCATCTGGCCTGTTGCATTTGCCAAGGAGGAGCTAGGAAATGCCTGTAAGGGCATGTACTGCCCTCACAAGCAAATATTACCTATTGCTCAGATACTTAACCATGCTTAAAGCTGAAGTGTTGTGCCTTGTCCACCCAGAGAAAGGTACTGGGACTAGAATTATCCTTTTTCCTGAGTGCAGCCAAAGATGTAGAGAAGCTAGTTGTGCTTTCAAAACAATCTTCAGAGAGGGTGCTACAAGTGGAAACTGGCACCTGTCCCTAAAAAAGCTAGTTAGATTGACAGAAAACTGTGCTTAAATCCTCGATCAGTTGGAGTTAGAATTTTAATATCAAACTCAACAAAATTATTCATTCATGTTATCGTTGCTGGCTTTTCAGTTGACTTCTGTTTGTGCTCTCTGTCGTTTCACTCTTTTTCCCTTATGCAGATGTGCATAATGATAATAAACAAGCTTTGTGCATTGAAATCACTGTAAGAACCGACTATATTTTGTCTAATTGACAATATAATTTCAAAGGATTTCATTTAGCTACTGTGTACTTATCTCTTTATTGGAGGATGTTCTACCTTTAGATGTACTTGGGTCTCTCAAAATGTGCACATCTGCCAACATGGAATTCCTTCTAAGGAGTCATCACAGAAGCTGAACTTAGCCTGTGTCCTCCTTTATGTTGTATAGTACTTGCCATTCTGTAGCAAAATTAACACAAATAAGCATGAAGTCTAACCAGTGCCTCATAAAACGGTGATATCACATCTTTTGATGTGTATTCTATTAAAAATATTTACAATGTTTAGCTGGAATGGGGCAGATTACCCCTTGACAAAAGGCTGAAATAAGCACTCAGCAACAATGTACTCAAGTGTACCTTTACTGTTACCATGTATCCAGTGATGACAGTAGAGCTCTACCAGTTTCAATATCCTTATTTGAAACACTGTAGCAGGTGGGGTTTTCAAACGGGATATAAAACATGAGTATCCAACCTTCTGGCTTTCCTGGGCCACACTGAGTGCAGAGGAATGGTCTCAGGCTGCGTATAAAATATATAAGATAGCTAATGTATATAACCAACAAAACTTTTTTTTCCTATATTTTTATTAAAACACTAAAAAAAGAGAGCAATGAAAACATTAAACCATTGGGATATTTGACCTTGTTTTTGTGAAACTAATGCATCAATGTCTGGGTCGACAGAAGTGGTTGCAATTCTTAGTGAGTTCTCAAGGTGTTCATCAGAGATTTTTGAGGAAATATGAATCTTCCTTTGCTTCATCCTTGAAAATAGTTGTTCACAATGCATGTACCACCAAAAAGCAATGACATGAATAAGGCATGATTGTGGAGTGAGGGGTATTTCTGTTAAGATAGGTCTTACAGAAGTCTAGTAAAGAGACATGAACACATTTTTCTTTTAATTGAATGTCTGATCGCAACTCCATACATTCCATTTGAAAATTTGCAGGTAATGTACTGATGTTGACCGAAAACGGAGTTGCAAATATACCAAAAAATTGATGATATTTTGGGAAATCTTGAAACCTATTCTCAAATTTCTTTATCAAAATGGAAAGCAAGGCTGCATATTTTTCCCTGTTCACAGTACTGTGTTTAGCCTAATGTATCGAAATGCATGAAATTATTTGCCATAAATTGAGCTTGCTATAATTTAAGTTTTGTTTCAAACATTGTTATGGTTTGAAACTTGGCACAGAGAAGTTGATTTTCACCTCAAAGACACACTTTTAACTCATCTAAATGAGCAGTCAAATCCACCAAAGATGCTCAATCTGTAAGCCATTTCACATCTTCAAGTTCTGGCACAAACTTTTGTTTTGATTCTATAAATGACCTGATTTCATTTTGCAAATCATAAAATCTTTTCAGCATTTTACCCAGACGTAGCCACCTTGCTTCAGAAAAGTAAATTGTGTCCCCATAATCAGTTTCCATACTTTTAAGGAACTCATGGAATTGGTGATGATTCAGTCCCTTGGACTTTGTGAAATTCACAGCTTTGATGACAATTTGCATGACATTATCCATTTTTAAAGCTTTTGCACATGAATTTTCTTGATGTATGATGCAGTGATATTTCATCAAACATGAGTTGCTGGTGGCAGTTGCATCATCTTCTGTTAATTTTATAAGTCTCTCTTTTTTACCAACCACTTTTGCAGTTAGATTTTCTACCAGATGACTAGCTTTTACAACAGAGTCTGTTTGAGTGTGGGTGGCAGGTGCGACAGGCAGAGTTGGCACTGCCCTGCACCCCCCGTGTCCCAGCTGCAGCTCACGCAGTGCCATCACACACCGATCTCTGGCTGTTGCTGGATGATGGGTGCACAGCTGGGCCCCGGGCTGGGCTGTTTGGCAGGGCAGAGCCGTTGCCATGATAATGCGGCAGCCGGGGCCGGGCCACACTGCGAGCTGTGCTGAGCGGCATGCGGCCCACGGGCCAGACATGCCTGCTATAAGAGAAACAGAAAAAATATAATACAACATCTAAATGTTACGCTAATGCCTTTTAGCATCCTACTGCCTTTTAAATTGTAGAAAAACATCAGATGAATATTCCTAACTTATAACCCCTTTCCTGTTTAGAGTGTACAACGGCACAACTGCTCTATTCAATCTGTGCTCATTTATTTTAAAATATTTCTTGTTTATTGTCTTTGGTCCTCCACACTGGTCTGTAGTGTTCCCCATTTGTTCCCCACTATACTCTGCATCTCCAATTTTGGTTAAAAAAAACCTTGTATTTCTGATACAGATCATCTCGCCAGAGCATTTTTTTTGGTCTTCATTAATCTCTTTTGTTTTCTCTCTCCTCTTTGTCTGTTCTTTCTTACTGTCTTCTGTCTTACTCTTTATGCTGTCTATAGTTAGGATGTCTTTCCCTATGTCTTTCTTTCCCTTTCTTTCTTTTTCCCTTTAATGCTCAGCTGTTTTTGTCTGTTTGTTTGTTTTCATACTAATTTCCCCCATCTTCCTTTGGTGTTCCCTTTTCCTTCTCTAACTTTCTCTCTATATCTTTCAGTCTTTTTTTTTTCTTTCTGCCCTATTCAGTTTGCTATCTATCCTGCAGCCCTGCTTGTTTCCATTTCTTTTCCTTAACATTGCCTAACATCTGAGACGTGGCTGATGGTGACAAAAAAGAGGAAAGGAAGACAGCTGAAGGAGTTAAGACATAAGCTAACTTTCAGAGAAGGCTTTTGTTCAGGAACAAATAATTGAATGAAAGCATCAAACAAGAAAAACAGCAAAAAAGCCTAAATTGTTCATGGCTAATTATTGATTAGTGAATGGATTTTACTTGAAAGTTGTGGTCGATGATGTTGTAGAAGGACTATGTGGCAGCTTGCTTAAAAATAGATAAAGCTTAAGTAGAGGCAAAATATATATATAACTACTACATAGTTGTAGAGTGCGTGTCTCTGGCAATGTTCATAGAGAAAGGAATAGCACTGGAGGATAATGAGTGAAAGAAATAAACACAGAAATAAGACCAGGAAACTATGCAGTCATCATGAAGTATGAAATGATGGTGAATCAGAGGCAATAAAGACTTACATCAAGTATTTGGAGCAGGTTGAAAAACAGAAAAAGTAGCACAGAACTGAGAACAAGCAGTGATTATTCTGTTACACAAGACGGAAAAACAGGAGCAGTAGAAATGGCAGCAGAACCAGCCTACTGAGGGCACCAGACACACTATTTGTTAAAGTAATTTCAAAGAGGATTCAAAACCATCTCAATAAGACAGTGAAGTGCTGGATAGTAGAGGAATTTAGGTCATACTTATCCAGTGGATAGTGGTTTCTCAATATTTTTAAATTTTACTGGTGATAGTATCCAAAGTTTTTGTCTGGATTCTGTTACTTATATTCATATTTTCTGAATAAAAATGTATTCTCAGAGTTGTTACCCTGATTTAGGGAAATCACAGCCACAGGCATAATTTAGCAAGTCACTGACATAACTGGAGTAACAGTCCTATAAAAATGTCACAAGCTTTTCAATTGCAGTACATACAAGGAATAAATTTTTCAATGTAAAAGCTCATTTCAGTTGCTTCTACAGCATTTCTAGTCATCCCTCCTTGGCTACCAAGTATTATCATTAGGTGGTGTGCATTATCACAGTGTATTGCTTGGTGAAAACCTGAGGGAAATACCAGTGATACATCTATAGTCTACCAGTACAGTGAATAATTTGATGGCATTACCTTTGTGGCCAGAATACTTTTTTAGCTTGGATGTCACATTTCCTGGAAATATTGTGCAAGGAAAAGGTATCATGCAGCTGAGTACCGTGAGTTTCATGAAATGAAGGTGAAGGACGCGTATCTTTAATTAAAACATTAACAAACTATGCAGCATCTTACAGAAAACCCAACTTACAGACAAACACAGAAAGGAAGACAACATAGAGTACTGTAGCCTATGATTGCTATGCTAAAGAATTCTCATCAGTGTCTGTGGGACTTGCATGTTAAGAATGAAGAGTAAAAAATATATGTTATTCATTTTCAGTTATTGTCTCAGGGAAAAGAAGAAAAAGTAGATTAAAAACATTTTCTTTTTAAAAAATACTAAGGAACATTTTATCTGGGAAAAGATTGCATGCTGCAGGTCCATTACAGTAGTGTTATTTCAACATGTGAATGATTCAATTTTGTAGCAGTTTAAAGATGATAAGGGAAAAAGAACAGACAGTACTCTGCTTTGGTTAGATATGGGCGCTCAACCTCCAGTCTTGCCAGTTGTGTTAAGTATAAACAGTCTCAGTATCTGTTTGAACAGTGCATATATATCCCTTATTATATAATACACCTGAAAAATTTTTGTGACCTGTGGATCTGTTCAGGGCAATAGACACTTCACAGGGAAAAAAAAAATTCCTTAGCCTCCTAAGGGGCAAGTAGGGCAGGGAATGGTTACAGCAGCCCTTTGATTTTCATGCTGTTTCATGCTGTCCCATTCCTTGCTGTGCATTAACTTTTTTTTTGAGGATGTATAGGGAGTGAAACAGCATGGTGTCATAAGCTTTTTTTACAGATATAACTGTAGACAGAAAAGATGAACAAAATGCAGACTTCTCTTTCAAATTTTATTGTTTTTTTTTCTTTATGTTCCTTATTACGCAGTCATGGTTGTAGGAAAGAAGTGAAGGGGATTCTCTCCTCTAAGTGAAGCAGATGTTTTACTCAGCCAAGTCTGAGATTTTGTTCTTTGTAAGGAAGCAGAGGGAATGCCTATTTATGGTATTTTGCAGCTGCACTGAAGGAAATATTCCCTTCATATTATGTTGAGTGGCTCCATAGTACACAACGTTTGTGGTCCCTCATTTGAGCCAAAGAGCCATGTGAGCTACTTCTATGCAGACTGGACCTTAAGGATCTGATCCTCAGGCACGAAGAGAGTCCTTCACAAGTTTAACATTCTGTGAATTCAATGTTTTCTACAATAAACAGAATTTACTTCTGTCCTAGTGACATAGGTTTCTGACTCAGTTGCTGGTTGCTTTTTTCAAGTATAACTCCCTGTGTTCAAGGAGTTGGAAGGACCTCACATACTTTCCAGAAGAGATAGTGAGAATTGTAATCCATAGTGTATCTCCAAAGTTATTTAAGTTAAAACATGAAATATAGCACAGTTTTGTCTTTTTGTGCAGCATATTATGGTGGAGGTCAAAGAGTTAAGGGTTCATCTGCTTCCAAATGAAGTGTGCAGAAAAGCAATAATATTTGACGATACTATTCTCTTGACTACTTCAGAACTGACAGTCCCATCAATGGACGTGAGAGCTAGGGACGTATAGCTAGCCCTACAACCTAGTTCCTAGTATACATCTGTTACTTTCAGGAATATCACTAAATTTTGGACAATAAGTTCTTTTTTAATTAATTCAGGAATCTTTATCTTCATAGCCCTATTGAGCAGTAGGGCAGTTTGGCCCAGAGGGAGCTGTGTGTGTCATTCAGGGCAAGCGTGTCTATCCGTATATGGTACTGTGTTGCTCCAGTTAAATGTACCTCAACTTAGTTGACAAAACAGCATAACTTCTTGGTTGCATAATTAATGTTTGCTCCTTTTGCTTTGTTTGTGACTTGTAGCTAAACTCTGCCTTGCGTAGCTAATTTCCATGTGGGATTTTCAATGTGATTATTGCTATATTAAATGAGTTCTCTGCAAACAAGAAATAATTTATTTTGTGAAATGAGCTGCTGTGTCTCCACAGAAATATGTGTGTACTTGAAGCACTGAAAGAGCAAATCCTGCTTTTTCAAGAATGTTCAGTCCTCAGAGTTTAGGAGACTTCTGGTCTGACTGCTTATATGGTTTGGAGCTGCTTATATTGCTTGAAACATGGAAAAAAAAAAACAACCCACCTCACATTGACTTCTGTTGCTGTTGTAAGAAGGCCTTCTGGCAGACTTCAGAGACAGAACACAGTTCCAGTAAAGCAACCTTCCACTGCATTAGTGAGACCTTACTTTCTCATCTCTTGCCTCTCTTGATACAGTCTACTCCCTCACTGGTTTTACTACTGAGCTCACTTGGATCTCCTCCTATTCAGCTGAACACAAGCTTTTATATCCACATTCAGATGGCAGGACCAATTTTTAATTTTGCTTAGTCCTTTCCTTCCAGGGCACCATTTGCCAAATGAGTCCAATGTCTTAACAGCAATATTCTTATTCAAAGCCTAAACCGTAATCATTCCATAAACACTGTGATTGTTGAATGATCCAGGACAGATTATATTAATGTAAAAGAGATTAAATATAGTCAATATGCATGCAGGAAGGAATTAAAGGTTGCACAGGTGAACTTAATACTGTTATGTTCTGAATTTTGTGTAAGACTTTGCAGCATGTGTCATACTTCATACAGATTTTAATGGACCATCTTGTCTTACAAGGTAGGATAAAGTAAACAAAATAAGGTATTCTTGAAAAACAGAGTTGTCATTAGGTGGAAACATATAGACTGCTACATTAGTATTAACAGAGATTTCACAGACCTGTGGCACAGATTTTTGCATTGTCTCCAAATGGAGTATCTTGCACCAGCCATGAGCTGTTATCTCTTTTGCAGGTTGGCCATGGCATGGAGGAGATCCATGCAGTTTAGCAATGACTTTCCCAGCCATGTACCTACAGCAGGGGGATGTTGAAAATTGAGAACTGTGTGTCCTATTCCAGGTTCTTGTGGGAAGTAGTTGTTCTAATTAATTTTCTGCACACTTTTCCCACCAGTTTGCCCCTTCTGCTCTTGTCCATTAGCATATCTCACACAGCCAGCAATCTTTTCTGGTAGTCCTTTGTCTGCTGTCAGACCTCCCCATCCACACAGATTCTCTTTTCACTCACTTTTTTTATGAGCACTGTGTCTTCCAAACCAAGTGATTCTTTCTCTGAGCTGTGTGTATAACAAGAGGAACATTGAGAACACAGGAAGACTGTTCGCCTCTTTTCTGTTCCAGTGCCCAGTTCCATAATTGTTTCTGGCAGCGCTGAGGAGCTGTTGCAAGAAAAAGCTCTGTTCAGTTCTGGAAGACAAAATGTGAAAGCAGGCTTCATAAAGAATGTTGCTTGATACCCTCTAACAAGCTTTCATTGAGCACGTGCAAACTCTTGATATTTATCAGAAGTTTATAGCTTGTCCAAACAGGGTGAGATTGCATAGTAACAGTGAAAAGCATCCTGCCAAATTTTAAATCCTTTCTTCAAAGAGCAAAGGTTGAAGACCTTCTCAGTGAAACAGCTGTAAGAATTTTTTAACACAAGCAGAACTGTATAATTTAGCAACTTTATTGCTTCTTTTACAGAAATGAGGTTAAAACCATAAAATCAGTATGTAATGGCATATGTGTTTAGAAGACTCCTAGAGACAGCATTGTTTGACTAATATTATAGAAAGTTACAGATTCATCCACAGAACAGGAGTTTCTAGAAGGAGAAAATACTTATTTTCTAGCCAAAAAAAAAAAAAAAGTGGAAATTTTTAACATATATCTGACTCTACACAAAATAAAGGTCATCAAACCATCTGGTATAAATTTAACAGATTTCTGATAACTACTAGCTTGGTCTCATTTCAAAAAAAGAAGTAGAAAAGGAATGACTTAACCTGCTGTTCAATAAATATCACTATAAATTAGTTCTAACATACCAATGGGACCACTTTGCATTCTCTGAAAACTCATTGGAGATTCACAGTATGGTCAGCTTCAGTATCTGCAGACGATGTATTCTATCCTGGGTGGAAAGCCCCTCTTTCCTCTGGAGAGTCACATAGCACTAAAATGATTTATTAATCCCTTGCATGATTGGAGACCGTTCTGGAAGCCATCGTGTAAGGGAAACACGAGGTCACAGCCTGAATTAGTGA
>WBMW01005265.1:919384-947772 GCA_013396635.1 Penelope pileata | reverse complement strand
CCCCCCCCTCCATGTGACCAGGAGGGGTGGACCCAGGGTGGGACTACCCTGGGCTCATTTAAGAGCCAGCCACAAAGGGGAAAGGATCTCTTGTGTTGGATCTGGCTGTTCCTCGTTGTGGTGGGAGATTGTTATTGTGTAAGTCGAGATCTTTTGTTTACAATCATTAAACTATTTAATACTTTACCTGGGATCACCAGAAACCTATCTGAAGCGATCTCACTTCTGTGATTGCACCACGCATCTCTGATAGTTAGGTTTATTGAGGAATGGCATGTAAGAATTTTGGAGGGAATAGAAAAGTCTATTTGATTAGTAGCTGAGGAGACTGAAAGGATGAATTAGCTAACATCTTCTGCTGGATGTTCTGAAACTAGACTGTCATTCAAGAAGAGATAACAAAGCCAGGAGACCTACCTAACGCAGGCTGAAATGACAACACCACTACCTCATCTTCTCTTTCTTCTGGGAATAGTGCAGCATTGCGTTAGGTCTAAAATGTATGAAGAATGGGAAGTGAAGATTCCTGAGCTCTTTACCACAGTATGACCCTGTTTTTTTCCTCACACTTTGTGTAAATTATCTGTATCATTGATCAGGATCAATAGGATATCAGGTGCACCCTCAGTTAAGTCGACAGATGATACCAAGTTAGGCAGGACTGTTGATCTGCCTGAGGGTGGAAAGGCTTTGCAGAGAGATCTGGATAGCTCAGTGCCGCTAGGTAAATTAGCTCATGGTTTGCTGTTGAGATAATTTGGATAATCACATGCCTTACTTTCTCAGGTCCTAAAGGAAATACATCATTTTAGTTTGTCTACCATTAATAAGATGATTTCTTTTCTGTTTGATTTTGAGAAGTTTTTAGTGAATTAAACCATTCAATTTTAGGAGAAATCTGAGCTGGATGGAATTAAAGCCAGATTCTGACAACTAGCAGCAGCAGCAATCTGTGAATTACAAGCGTATATGTTTAATGTTTCCCTTGAGAGTAGGAAAGTTCTTCAAATGTTGAAACTGGCTTAAATAATTTAAATTCATAAGACTGGTGAAAATTCTTTGGCTAATAATGTTAGTCTGATTTCTTCTCTTCCAATTTAATAAAGAATATTTGAAATAGCTGTTAATAGCATGTTGATTTATTTGACTGTCTTACTCAACAGCGCGGTTTGCATCCCTGTACTTCCATCTTAGAACTGATGAGATGAATTTTATCAAGATGCTTAGAAGGATATATATTTTTGTCAAGCAAATGCTTATGGTTTTTGATATACATGTTTTTGCTTTGTGTGGTAAAAGCAAGCAAAATGCCTGGCTATTTTTCTTCTTTGTTTCTGTCAAAGTTGTGATGCAGCTGATATTATTTTCATCATTATTATTATAATCATTGTCATTTTTATTATTGTTATTCTTATTATCTTGGCTGAAAATATTAATTCATTGACACTGGAAAGGAAGAAGAGAGGAAAAAATGAATGAAAAATGAATGGGACACTGTGGCTGTGTTGCAGAAGGCCAAGTTTCAAATCCCTGCTCTGACTCTAAAGGCAGACAGTAATGCTTTTTTTTTTTTTTTTGGTATTAGTGCGTCTCTCCTTGCTCTTATTTTATGGAGAAACTTTGAAACTCCTGGGGTTAATTCTAATGTGAAGCAGGAATACTTCTGAGGTTTCAAAGTTTCACAGGAAAGGAACTATTTACCACTTAGCTGCAGTGTCAACAAGTAGAATGAAGTAAAACAATTGCCAGTAGCGTTCATTCTGTCTTGTCTTGTCTGTGTGTGAAATTTCTAGTTCTTATCCACAATGTATCCACTTTATTAGTAGAAGGGTGCTTCTATTTGCTTTACAGAAAATGGAGCTATTTAGTCTGATGATAATGGGATTTTTAGGAGTAAGAAATGGAATTTTACAACATGAAAACTGCTAGGTAGGATGGACAGTGTGTTAGCTTTCATCTCTCTTTTTCCTTAGGCCCATTTTCCTTCTGCATGATTTCAAGACCTAATATCTCTGTACTCCAGCTTTTGAAGAACATGGCTGTCTACCTCCATGCTGACTGAAATAAGCAGCATTATATCACATACTCATTTGATTCCATTGGTTTTTATTCATTGTGAGTTCAACGCTGGCTTGTTTTGGGATTTCCTGTGAACCTCTGCATGATGGCTATCAGCCCTCCTTGATAATGTTTGTATCGTCCTCCTTTAGTCAAGCAGAGATCAGGTCTTTCTCTTCTGTCATACAGTTAAAGCCACATAGTTGCGAGTTTGTTCTACTGTAAATACTGTAAGGTGAACTTCTGCAGAGTTTCTTCACCAGCTGTTTTCTAATGCAGCCAAACCAAACATTTCCTTTCTTTACAAAGCAGTTTTTCAACTTTCTTATTAACACGATCATGTTTAATATTTAGTCTCATAAAATATTATTATGAATTACTGTTAAGGGGCACTACAGGATAAAACATATGTCGTATTTTACTGTACAAAGGAGGAACTTCTAGAAACTTGACCCAGTTTTAATGGTGATAGTCTGTTAATACACCCCTATTACATACAGTATGGGAAAAACATTGCTCAGTGTATTTATAAACCTTAGTTGGGTCTGTAATCCAGATATCAGGATTGCATACTAAGTATCTCCAAGGAAAATTGGAATCAATTCTCTAAGTTTATAGTAACAACAGCATGGTAATGGCTGCCAAATCAAGAAGTCTTGTTAAAATCCAGGAGGGCCAGAGATGCGCAGATGTAACCTGTACATTCAGTACGATGTAGAGATGCTCAAATACCTGTATAACTAAGACAGTTTAACTTCTGGAAGGAATCTTGCTTATAAATGATGGAATTTTGCAGAAGAAAATAAGTTATGTTCCTCAATGGCCATACACGAGGATGGCTTCTTGTAGCGGGCTTAAAGTGAGCTCAGACATCTTTGCTCTCCAGTTTTCTGTACAGTCTTTTCTGTAATGTAAATTACGTGCCAGTCCTAAATGTTATTTTATTGTTGTGTAAAAAATAATGCGTTTGAAGATTACCTCCACAGGAGGTATATAGTAAATAGCTAGAGCTTAATGCACAGCATAATTTGTTGCATGCTGTCATCAGCAAAGAGTCAGGAACACTTTAAAAAATAGAGTTAATCAGATACAGAAACTGTGAGGTGAAACAATTCTTGTGAGTCCCTCAGAAGGCATAGCTAGCAGGAAACTTAGCTTGCAAGGTTTTATACCTTTTCTGTTACCAAAGAGAGACAAAATCAAATTTAACCTGTGGGAAGCATGACTTCTGACATTCAAAACTTTTGAAGCTCCTGCCCTCTAAGCCATATCTTTTCTGCTCATTTTTTTTTTAGCTAAAAATATGGTACGGTCACTGGCTGGTAACTAATTTGAGAATGATTTTTCACATCTTATAATGTCATATGATTTATGTTTCTGTCTTTAGTTAGCTACTTAAGGCTGCTTAGTAACAAAACTGCTTTTAATAAATATGACAGAGACCATCACCTTCTGAAAGGCCGCATGTGTCATTGAAATAAAGGCAGTCATACAATAGCTTTAAAAGAGGAGAGCTACAGCTGAACAAGCAGCTTTTATGTTCTTTTTTGTTGGACCACCTCAGGGATTATGGGGTAAGTTTAGTTTATTGCCTTAGTTTAGCTTTTGGTTTAATTCTAAACTGAAGCTTTCTGGCAGCAAGCTGGAATGGGTTCTTACTAGGATAATATTCCAGAAAGCACAATAGTACAAATAAAGCCTAATATTGGCAGTGCACAAAACGTAGTAGACACAAATTTCTTTGTACCCTCTTTTTGTTATGTTTGAATATGCAGGTACATGTATGTATGAGACTGCATGTATAAAACCTAATGTGTATGCGCAGATATGAAAGGAAAACAACAATTTTCTGTTGTATTAATATGCATGAGAAATAACTTCACTGAATTCAAAGCAGTTTTGCAGTGTAAAGCAGTGTAAGAACAGGGTCAAACCTCATGTATATCAAAGGCATAGATCAAATTCAGTTTTATTGTAAGAGAAATCACATACAATTGTAGGCACATACACACAAGCTGTATTAAAAGAACATGGTCGATGTTATCAAGTTCAGCAGTCAAATGACAGGACTTAATATATTAGCATGACCTGTGCAGCTGGATTTGAACTTCTGTGTGTGCCATGTTTAATTACATGATCACACACATTTTGTTTGACAGTGTTCAGAACAGGCAAACACATTAAGGCATGATTTCTGCTGTTGTAGGCAAGCTGATAGTACTGCATATTACAAAAGTTGCTGAGTATAAACTATGACAAATTGCTGTTTTCAGTTACGTTCTTCTTTAGATAATGAACAGAACTCTTGTTTTGTGCATATATGTCACTGCACTGTTTTAAGCTGGATTGGATCTAGGTCCAGACACTGGAGCGAGTTGGGGAATCTGTTGCATGTGCTCTTTCTTATCCCCATGCAGAAGGCAGGAAATGTGGAAGTAGAGTTGTCTTTCTGGAATGTAGAGGCAAAAATATATAAATAAATGAATGTAAATTAAAGGAATGAACTGGGACAAGAGAGTAGAGGGATGGAGAGGAGGAATAATAGAACTGGGATGATGGGAAGAAGGAAGGAGGAAGAACTGGGGAGCTTTTGATGGAGTAAAATCAGTCCCTCATGTTTACATTTAATTATGAGATTACACTATTTTTCCACAGAATTCCTACCTCATGCAGGATGCACTTAATGAGCAGCTATTAAATATATTGCTTTACCCTTATCATATATGGCCTGAAGCCCTACTTACTGCAGACGTTTTAAATTCTTGTCCGAAGACAAAATTATTCATTTCTTCAGAGATTTTTGTAATGCCTGTTTCCCTACCATTTTACGTAGGGTTGCACTCAATAACCCTAATTCCAATGTTTCCTAACTTGTCAGTACTTAAAGTTGCAGTCTTAATATTCTTTTAATGTTTAGTGTATAATTATACATATGCGTGCATATGTATACAGTATAGTGTGAGCAAGCAAATTGTTGTGTAATTGTTACTGAGGGATATAAAGGTGCTTAAACTTTTATAATGTGTGAGGAACACAAAGTTATGTGAGAGCATGAGGAACTCTAGTAGTAACTCTAGCAGTAACTGGCAATGAGGGAAAGCAAAGATATTCCTTATTTTTAACCATTGTGTTACATCATGTAATTTTGCAGCAGATTAGTCATATAAAAAAGTTAATGGAAATGATAGTGAAAAGGAGTTGGCAGACTTTGAACATATGTGAGGTGACTTTGTACGAGTGACAAATGACTTCTGGCATTTTAAGGTGAAATGGAAGAACTACAGCCAGAATACCTCTTTTCTGGTTTGTTGTTGTTTTTATTTTTAATACCTGGTTGCAAGATGATGATATAAGTGGAAGTTTTATAGACTTGTACAGGAGATAGGTAGAGTAGAAGCACATCAGTTACTGCCAAATAGTTTTGTCCCTTTAAGTACTTTTGCTTGTGTGGTCTAGAGAGTACAATACAAGGGAGGAATAGTCAAGAGTATGACACTTAAGAGAAGGAAGCTAGTGATTTCTTAATCTCACCATTCTAATGGGACAAACTTCTCCTCAGTAGTATGTAATGACTGATAGTATGAATATTATTTGAGAAAACTCACTTTGATTTTTCAGCAGAGCTCTGCAATAACATTTTGTGATGCTGACTTAAAATTATTGAATGGCTAAACATGATGGTCCAGGGCTGAGCTGAGCGGTTTCTAGTAGTGAAACTCAGGAAACGCTCCGTGTCAAACATCGTATGGTTAAAATGAAAGACGGGAAAAAAGTTTAAACCTTTTTCCTTTTAGGAGCAAAAGTAGTTTCCACAAATATAAATAGTACATTTCTAGGAAATTACAGCTCTGTATCTTACTCAATTAAACTACTTGATTCTTCTATCTTATTTCACATATCCAGCACTTACATTTACTTGTTGAGTTTTTCAGTGAGGCTAAAATGAATGGAAACAAAGCGTATGAACTGTGGGGAAGTAGATGAAACCTGTCCATGAATATGAATTATTATTGGACTGATCAAAACAATCTGTGGCCCAGTTCTTTTTTAAAGGATATAGCAGATATGCATGTAGTAATAGTAACAATTATTTTTAAGGGAATTGACTTGACATGAGATGAAGATAACATTTATTTAACATTTTCAATGTGTGATGAAAGAACAATGCCAGCGCTTGTTGATAGCTAAACATAAATAAGGCATAAATATTATTGTTGTTTGAAGCAAAAAAAAAAAAAAAAGCTGAGGAGAAAAAAATGTCTAATATGTCCTTTTTTCAGTAAGATTATAAGGACGAATGTAGAGTACTGTGCATATTAATAACTTATGTACTGCTTCATAAAATCATATGTTAAGAACTAGTTCATACAGATTTGCCCTGTTGCACTAACAACCATTTAATTGATAGAATATGAACAAAATTCCAAGTGTTTTGTTTGGATCAGTGTTAGCTCCCATTTTATTTGTCTCCATTATTGAAGAATACAGCAATCAGTATGCTCAGTTATGTTTCGTGTGATTTTTGAGGCCAGTTTCACAATTGGTGTAAACCAGTTTAAGTCTTCTCTGCTACTGTCCCACCACTCTTCTGCTCCAGGCAATGGGTCACAATGTCTTCTGCTGGCACCCCCACTAATGCAGCTGTGTAATTGCTTGGATCAGACAGAAGATCTGCCTGAAAACTAGTTAATTAATTTTGGTAGTTCTCAGCTGAAGAGACTCAATCCATCTGATCCCAGCAATACAGTGCTGGCACAAAGGAAGGGCCAGAGGTTCAAGGAAATAGGGATAACTTTCTCTTTTGATGGCAGCATGGATGTGGATTATGAAATAAACTAGCTGTGAAATTGGGCCTGACTTGTGATGAACGGCATGCTCTAGAGAGGATGGAGAAATAAAAAAAAAAAAAATGAGCTAACAAATTGTAAATGGGTACTGCATAATCAGTGGAGGTACTTGTAGGAAAGAGAAGATTCAGTTCTGTTAATCACGGAGTGAAGAGGGAGTATTTCTTCTCCATAGGCCTGATCCAGTTGTCTTAGGAGTCTGTAGAAAAATGAGCATGTTTTCAGTGCAAGGTAGTAAGGTAAATCAATTCCGATTCGATGGTAACATGATTCAGACTGAATGACTAATAGAAAAATGATAGCGAAAAGTTTGCCAAAGAAAGACTTTTTTTACCAAATATCCATTAACAATTAGAATGATCTTAAATAATATTGTTCAAAATTGAAACCATTAACAAAACATAATAAATTCAAATTATAATATGGCTTGCTGTTCAAAAAAAATATTTACTACTTTTTTACTAGAGGTCAGATGAGTGCGTTACTTATGTGTCCTGGTCAAATATATGCTGTAATTTGCTTCAATTCCAATTTCTGATGTAAATGCTTTTGAAAGGCACATTTTAATTTTGGTTTTCACTAATACTTAAGCTAAAAATTAGTTCCCTGGTCATAGTGGCAGTACTTGCTGAGATGAGTGCAATATGGGTGCTATCACAATTAATTGCTACATTGACTGTATCTTCATGCAGTCAGGGAGATTAAGCATTTATTTATTTTGGAAAACTGCGGCTTACTTCTAAGCACCAGCTTCCCAGAGACTTTGAGGAGTGTAGCAAAGAGAGTAGGCTACAGAAATTATTTAGAAGATTGTATGTTTTCAATACAGCTGGGCAAGTCATTTGCTTTACTGGCAAAGATTATTGAAGTTAGTATTAGGATTCTCTCTCCCATTTGGCTAGTTACGTGATGGTCAGTGGCTGAGTCTTGCTGGCCATGTCATCTGCTTTCCTTTCTCCTCTTTTCCTTAACCCAGCTCCCAAGGATGCACTACTCATCCAAGTGTGATTGCCATCCAGAATTAGATTTATAAAGTTCTCTGGCCTCCTGAGTTGCTTTTCTCACATTCATATGATTCTCCCCTGCCAACTTAGCCTTCTGTCCTCCACCCAGCCCTGTTTTGATTCATTTCTCTCATGATGCGTGCCTAAATATTGCCCAACCCATGTGGAAAGTCCTTAATTCTTGTCAAGACAGGGTCATGACTGGCCCACCCAGGAAGATCAGAACCAAAGCTCCCAAACTGGGAACAAGGCTTGCCCACCAGTATAAAAACCATTATTCCCTCATGTTCATCCAGCTTTGGTTTAGCAGACAGTTTGAGCAGAGGCGCAGAAGGTATCTGTTAGGAGAGATGGGGTAGACTAGCAAATAACAATAGATCTATCAGGGATGTGAGGGGGAAGATGTGAACTACACAGGACACAACTGGGATGGGAAGACAAACTATGATGGGATACAAGAGAAACTCTGCTGAAGTCAGAGGTATGGAACAGAAAGGGCCAATGGGTGAATGGGGTAGGGAAAAGCAGACTTGGTTAGTTAGCCAGTATGTTTCCCCTTAGTTATGTGTGGTCATCTGGAGGATCTGGGGAAAGAAGCTTGGCAGAGGACCAGCAGACCACCTACTCCATCTTTCTAAATCTCTTAGGGGAGGCTTGAATTGAAAAGAATTACTGTGTAGACTGAGGCTATGCAGTGCTTAGTTGTGGGACAGGCCCACCCTCAGTTCTGTGATGCCTTTGGCCACCTCCATTGAAGTCTGTGATGAGTATTGCTCTTGGTCCACTTGCTTATTTAACTGTTCATTTAGCCTGTCAGTCTGCTTTGACCAATCCATAGTCTGTAGGATACTTGGAAAGTTTTTAAAAAAAAAAAAAAAAGAGGAAAAAATCAAGTTCCTCAGGGATTTGGAAAACTGAAATCTGACCATATGAGAATTTTCAGGAAGTTTTCATGCATTTTAAGGAGAGTGTGGATGTGTAGTAGGACCTGAATAAGTACTAGAAAGCTCCATTAACCCCAGCTGTGCCTTCCTCAGAGGGTAGTAGATGTATGGGGTGAATATAATTACCATTTCTGATGCCAGCCTGTTTCACATACATCTGTGCCCCTTTTCTGGAATCAGTGTGCAATCTGTTTCTATCCCAGTCTTGAAATATGCTTGAGCCAAGGACAGCTCTCCAATAGCTGACTTCTGTGATAGTGCTCTCCAGGCAGCAGACATTTCCAGCTCTTCTGCTGTTGTATGTATCCACTCTCAGGTAGCAGATATGTGATCTACACAGTGGTATTATTTCCTAGGCAGATTTTATTAGACTGTAGCTTCCATTGCCTATCCTTAGATGAATATCATCCACCAGAACTGTTCTTCACATACTTTCCTGGAAATGAATGGGAGGAGGCAGCGGTCATGCTGGGAAAGCTGACATTATTTTTGGTCTACATAAGATAGGCCAAACTATCTTATACCCATGTTGTTTTGCAGATATTTCTCTTCTTACCTGAAAGAGAACGCTTATCAAACATGGGAAAAACACAGATCTATGGCCTTGGTCTGTCTTCTTACACATTATTCTACCCTGTGGAATGAAAATTCCATCTTTTGGAGTTCAGTCATCACAGTGGGCTTTGCATAGTGCTGCAATTTCTGATTCAAAGAGAGTTGCCTCATTCCAGTCAGGCTATGCTACTTAATCCTTTTTTTTGTGCCCTTTGTCCTATGGAATCTAGCCAAGTAACCTAGGTTCCTATGACACCTTTTAAAGCTCTTGACTTTTCTGATGGTTATCACACAGTGTGTAATGAACTGGAGCAGCTGATCCTAAATATGTGGCCCTCCTACATGACTTTTGTGACTTGTAGTAGTCAGCAAGGTGGCATGTTTGGCTGTGTAGCGGCTAATCTCAGTTTCCTGTCTTTTGTTATCAGACAGACTCCTACACGAACCTTCATTTTGGTCTTCTCAGAGTTGTCAGTGGAGGATGTTCTTAGGAATCTGTGTATTAAGTTTCTTTCAAGAAACCTCTTAAGCAGATTTCTGGTGTAGCCATTTGCCTGTTTCCTCTTAGAGCTCACTGTCTAATCCTTCAGTTGATATGGAATTGCTGCAGGGAAGGAACAGCAGAAAACAAGGTAAAGCAAAGCCTTATGTAAGAAGTGTGTGTTGTCCAGAAGGAAAGAAGGGCTAGGGAGAAGATAAAGCATCCATAGCTCTGCTCAGAAGTAGAGGAGGGCTATGACTCTCTGAGCTGACCAGTGAAACAGCCTGGGACTTTGAAGATGATTCACATCTGTGACTGTGAAGTAAATTGTGGATGGAGAAAGCAGGGATTTACTTGCCAGTTAAGAAATAGTCTACTGTCTTATCTTAAAAGGCTGTCATAATATATAAATCAATGTTCTGTTAAGACCATTGATTCAAATAATCTTGATTCAAATAATCTCCTCAAATTCTATCTGTACAGTTAGAATGCAGCAAGCATACTTTTCAATTATGATGTTTTAGACACAGTGACCTAAGATGAAGGACAGCCCACTACCTCTCCCGTATAGCAAGCAGATGTAACTGGTGTGATGAGGCAGATACTTGGTAGAGTTCCTAAGGTCAGCACTTTTGTTCTGGGATATACATGCAAAGTGTGGTGAGAGGTCTATGGAGAGTTGTGCCTACCTGTTTCCATAACACCTCTGATCATCAAGAGAGACAATATGGAGGCAATCAGTAGAATTTGCACAATGTGCAAAGTTACTGTTTCTTAATACCTGCACAGGTAGTTAGAGAAAATGTTTTGTAGCGCTTTCACAAAGTGATAATGTGGCAAAATGGCAATTAAACACAAAAGTTAATTATAACACACTTAATTCCATGGTGATGAGCAGAATCTTAAGAATGAGCAGAAAGTTAATGGGACAACATTTGAAAGAACAAAATGCATGAAAGGTGAAAATATCTGAGAGACAATAAAAAGCTTCCTTGGAGCCTGTAGAATAAACTCACTCCCACGGGAATTAGGAGAAATCCTTTGACTTCAATCTACTCATGGCAATGTAAGTGAACTGGGGGGAAAAAAGTTCTGAATGGACAAGGGCTGGATGAGTTGACCTGGAAACTCTGCCAGCCTGTAATATCCTGTAACAAACACAATGTAGCAATGCTAGTACCAACTGAAGTGAGAAGAAACCTCACTACAACAATTCATAACTGACTCATTGCAGTTAAATGTTGGAACAGAAACACATGTAGAGTAAAAGCTAGTGGGCTTGGCCAGTGTTTCTGGCCTGCTCGCTGAAAGCACGAAAAGAACAACATTCTCCTTTGTTGCAGGTACCTGTAGAATGTTTGAAACTTTTTTCTGCCTCTGATGTATTTCAGCCTAGAGTTGAACATCCTAGTCACAGAATAACCCGCTGAATACCACGTGCCATAGTTTTACACCCATTAATTCTCAACCCCAAAGCAATACCAACTGAACTGTATGAGACATTTCCTAGCCACAAGCCTAGGATGCTAGTGTACTTTCATGCAAGCACTAATACTCAGGACTTGGATCATATTTGGCTTCTTTGAGCTCTAGGACTAGTGTTTGTGTCACATGAGTAATACTAGCAAAATTATGCATGAGTGCTGGTGGGCTTGGAAGCTTTTCCCCTTAACTATTCAATTGCACTGTATACTTGCTTTCAGAAAGAGTATTACGTGGTAAACCAAATTATTGAAGATGCTTGGACTATTTCAGTTGACAAAAATTAAGGTAAGTGTTTATTTGGCTACATTATAAACAAGTAGACTTACTCTACAAAATGTGTCAAGACAAACTGATAATATCATTTCTTTGGCATCAATAATTGCTGCAGTTCTATTTTAGTCCTGTCTGAACACTTACAATTACTGTCTAGAGCACTTCAGTCCAAGTAGCAGCATTTGGACCAATGTGTTTCCAGTATGCAACATGATGCTAACTTCAACAAAATTAACCTAAAAGCATTAAGAATAAAAGAAAGATCTTGATCACCTCAGCTTCAGTCATTTGCTCAAACCTCCTCCTGAAGCCAATACAATTTTTAAACGATGCAGAACAGAAAAGCTGTAGAATCAAATTGCTTTATCACGAGGAATGAAGAGATGTCATCACAGGAACAGAAGTGGCTGCTTCGTATTTCTTTCTGTACCTTACATGGGAGTCATTGTCACTTCTGACAGTAATCTCTAGATGTGTATAGATGTAGTTATGCAGGAGACTGAAATTGCTTTCCCCCTCCCTCAAGTGTACGGTAATTGTGGGAGAAAGCAAAGCACTAAGCTGTGATTTGATAGCCAGAGACACAGCTGCCAAAACACAAATATATTTTGTGTCCAAAATTAGTATGCACATATACAGTATATGCCTATGCATATCTTCAAGCATATTTCTACAACTCTACAGAGTATTTTCTATGAACTGCTAAAGCTATGAACCAGCTATATATGGCCATAGGAATGGCTCTTCATATAAATTGTTTTGTATTTTGTTTTCTGTCTCACTGTATCTGCTAGCATTTTGGAGCTGTCTATAAGGGAGCTGGGAATTGTTTTCTGAAAGTGCTGAACTTCTTTAATTCACGTTAGAAAAGTTGATCCAAAAGAACTGGACAACCTCTGAGCACAAATGGAATTATGTGTGCAACTTCAAACGTACAAATAAAATACTTACATTCAGAGCTACCGGAGTAGGTGGAGGGTAGGATTCAACAACACGTGCTGACAAGTAAGAGGAAACAGGAAGGGTAACTTTTGATATCATAGAATCATAGAGTGGCTTGGGTTAGAAGGGACCTCAAAGATCATCTAGTATCTGCTGATATGACAAATATGAAGTAAATAAGATTTTTAGAAACATCATAAATTATTTGAAACCCATCATGTTTGCTCAAAAACATTTTCATGACATGTAATGTTGAATTTTAAGATGAGCCGGGAAACCTTTTGCTTTTCATTTCTATATAAACATTAAACTGTATTCCCTTTATTCTGATCTCTTAAATTTGCTGATTTGATTCCTTATGCTTGTTCTTTTTCTGGTGATACTTGACTGACAAAATAAAAATCTTTATGGTTTAATGATTTTATGATTTTAATGATTTAATGTTTTGAACAATTTATAGTATTCTGTAACAGCATTTTTTTTTTTTTTTTTACAAGTCACATCAGCTTAAAAGAACTATCACTGAAAAAATTTTGTTAGAAGAAGAAATTAAAGGACATGTAAGCTGTGCAATTTCTTGTAGCCACATATAAAGAGCTTTTATAGATTGTTGGAAATAGAGAACTAAAATACATAAACAATTATAAAATTTGGAACATACCATTAATAACATGAGTGAAACTCTGGAAAATGTTAGAATGAATTATTTTTGTGCAACTTGTTGTGGCTTTTGCTTTGGAAATCAAACATCAATTTTCTAGTTTTGACTGAAATAAGGACCACCCTGAAGCCAAGCTTAATTGAAATAAATCCCTTAGGAGGATCTATTTATCACTTTGTTATAAATTTGGCAGCTAAAAGGACGTAACAGAATATGCAAATTAGAGATTAAATAAATTTATATTAAACAATTTTTGGAATTTTGAATTCATCACTGACAACTGATTCTTTGGGGAGACAGAAAATTACTTCAAAATCGTTCTAAAAAATTGTCAATCTGAACAAAGGATGTACGATACCAGGAGATACGGGGCTTTACTACACAGAATTTTAGTCGTTTTTCCGTAATGAAATACTTCTGGAGTGACATGAATAGAGTTAGAAGCCTAAATCCATTAGTATTTACCAACATACATAACTCTTTTCATGTTTCCTTGTGTCGATAAGCAAGATACACTGTGAATAATTATCTTGGAAAAAATTCATGACCTCATTGTTTAGTATCCACTCTTAAGAAGACTTTTGAAAGACTGAGCCAATCACTGTCAGGGAGTCTTTAGATGAGCAATTGATATGGAGTGTGATGTTAATCTCTATCAGAATGCCTTTATAATGAATAATTGGAGTTTGATACTGAAGGAAGATGTTATTAAAACTATGATATCACTGTGACTAAATTTCAAGGCAATGTTGGTAATAAATCATTCCCACTTTTGTATCAATTTATGTAAAGGATGACCACTGTGGAAAAAAGGTTCTTGCTGTTGTTGGTACATACTGTTGTTTTCCAAGTTGTGAAAGCATTGAACCTTAGGAAGACAGTATTTTTAAAATGAACCTTTACATTTTGTTTCCATCTGTCAGCACAAGTTTTTAGAACGGAGTATCTTTTGTTAATTATGTATGCATTTTGTTTTTGTCTTTTGCCACAACAAAGAGATTAATCAAGGTTACCCCCACATTTTTCTACTCACAAAGCAGCAAAGTAATGAGGAACTTGAAAAAATATATATACATGAATGAGTAAACGAAGACAGTTGAGGTTCTCTGGTGCTGTTGCCAACCTCAGAAAGGTCCAGAAGATGCAGAAATATCCTTTCTTCATTGCTCAGTGGGAAGAAAAAATGCTGCTTCCTTGCTGCATTCAGCTTGACATGGGGACATACCATTAATGTTCTCACTCATCATTCAGAGGGATGTCACTGTTCTTGACAGCATTCTTTCCTGTTATCTGTCAGCTAATTGTTGGAATAGATCTCGTTTGACTCCCCACCAACCCCTTTTTGAAGATGTGAAATATGTAAATGACTGGTCCGTGTAGAAGTACTTAGGGTATCTCAGAATATTTCTGGCATTTCTCAGCTCTGGCAGGATGCTGTACTTCTCTGCTGTGTGCCCTGTTACATGTTGTCATGTTTTGCACAAAACTGTTTTAATAGCAATATGTACCTGCGCATTTGCTTGTGTGGAAAGCCTAAGTTTTGCTTACAGTTTTGATCAATCAACCACATGGTTACCAAGTGAGAAAATTATCCTGTACATGTTTACTCCTATAAACTGTCAAAGGAATTTAGCAGCTCAAGAATGAACAACTAAAATTGGGAGAAACAAAGGAAATAGTCATATTTACATGGTTGCTACTTAAATAGCTGATGTAAGTGCATTATAAATTCAATTTGGTGAAATACCTTCTATAGTGTCAGACAACAAGAATAGTCATAGGAACATGGTGTTACAACAGACACAGTCATGGTCAATATCCTAATGGTAGCCTATGAAATGACAAGTTGCTACTTGCTTGTCAGAGGCAGATAAACAAAAATGACCTTTATGTTGTCCCTAAGAGATCAATGGCATGATTGATTTATAAAACTCCCTTGAATTCTGTGATTAATCAGTTCAGTACCTGAATCTTTTGATGCAGACACTCCTGTTTATTGCTTGTGGTTTCACGTTTAAGTACAGGATTATCTAATTTGGAATCCTCTTGCAAAAAGAAATAGCATTTGCACTTAATCAGACATTGCTCTGGAGGAAGAGCTGATATATGGAAGTTTTACTGCTAGGGTCATGTTATTGTGAGTGTAATGTGTCTCCTGAGATGTGTGAAAAGTAGCATGGTGAGGTGACGGATATTTTATAACCTACTCTTGCAGTGTCTTGCAGTCTAGTTTCTGTGATATTCCATGCCCTTAATAAAGTGGCAGGATTAAGGCTTTTCATTTATTTCAGTATTTGAAAAGCAAAATGCTACACATAGCTTGCTCTGAAAGCAATGCCTCCTATGTACTATTTGTCTCCATAGAAACCACAACAGACACAAAGAGCACAATAACACTACTTGATAGAGCACATCATCAGCTACAAAACACTTCTTCAACATAGTCACCACCACTATGCGTTTTCAGCAGCGATGAAGAAGAGCCTGCATGCTGTGCTTGTAACAATCTGCACCTGCAGAGGTGAACTGCTGTCACCACCACTGAAATGCACCACCCACCGCCTCACTGTGCTCTCATCCACTGTTTGGTCTCCAGAAACCAATATCTGAACAGAATATTGGTGGGACGGTTCATCCTCTACTGCCATACCATTAACATCTGCCTCTGACACTGTGGGCCAACAGAACAGAATAAAATAAGAAGCATTATTTTTGGAGCAAGCCTCTTAATATGGTCAGATTATTCACCTGAACAACACTGTCCCCATAATTTAGAATGCTGTAAAATAAAACCCGTAACTCTTATCTATTTTTAATGTCTTAAGAGCATGAGAACTGATAATTGTTTATGTATAATTTTATGCTTCCAAAAGTAAGTTAGAATTGTACTTCAGTGACATTAAAATTGATCCCACTGACTCTATGATATACCTGCTGAATTTATGGGAGCATTTTGGAGGAAGTGTTTTGAAATTTGAAGGAAGGTGACTTGCAACTTTGCAGTCAGTTCATCGCTCGAAGATCCTACATATATTACTTTTTGTTCAAGTGGCAAAGAATTATTTGTAATTTGTATCAGTAACAAGCAGCATAGTTCTGCACCAACATGAGAATTTCTTCATGGTGCAGGTGACAGAGCACTGGAACAGGCTGCCCAGGGAGGTTGTGGAGTCTCCTTCCCTGGAGATATTCAAGACCTGTCTGGACACCCACCCGTGCAACCTACTCTAGGGAACCTGCTTTGGCAGGGGCGTTGGACTCGATGATCTCTGGAGGTCCCTTCCAATCCCTGCAGTTCTGTGATTCTGTGAAAACAGAGCGCTGCACTGTTGTTGGTTAGCACAGCTGTTGTCCAGATAAATCAAGCAAAGGTGTGATGGGGGGGGCTCTGCTCCTTAGCTGAGTTAAAACAGGAGTTTGTATCTGTAAACTTTGATCATTGGTTTCTATTCCTACAGTTCTTCTAGACTATAATTTATTAAAGTGCAGACTCATTCTTAGTTAGAAGTAAGATTTCAACACCTTAATGTAACCATTTGTTACCAACATCTTAAGGCAGATCCTTGTTGGCTACTGTCCTGGTTTGACCTAGCAGACAGCTAAGTCCCACACAGTTGTTCGCTCACCCTCCCCCCTCCCAAGTGGGATGGGGGAGAGAATTAAGGAATAAATACGGTAGAACTCGTGGGTTGAGATAAAAGCTATTTACTAAGACAGCAGAGAGAATAAAAGAAATACCAGTACATACATATATATATACAAGAAACAATAAATAATACACAAAGCAAGGGACCAACAACCGATACCCAACCGGCCAGCAGCCCCTCCCTCCGAGCAAGAGGAATTCCTCTTCCGTAAAAATCACATGATGTGACGTGGTATGGAATAGCTCTTTGGTCAGTTTGGGTCAGCAGCCCTGGTCCTGTCCCCTCCCAATTCCCAGCTCCTTATGCCTTCTAACTGCTTCACTGAGGAACAAAATGTGTCCTTGGCTGTATTCAACGCTGCCAGGTGTTATCGGTTGTTTCTCTTCTGGGAACAAAACACAACTTCATACCAGACACTGTGAGAGAAGTAACTTCTGTTAGAAACTAAGACAGCTACCAACAGTAAGGAAGTGAGATGAGTCAGGGGAAACAAATCCAAAAATGTCACCTTGCTACAGTTCAGCCGAGTGAAATCTGTGACTGAGCTAGACAAAGATTACTGGGGAGAATGGAACTAAAAAACTGTAGAGAAAGTCTGAAGTGTTTCTATGTATTACGACAGATGTATTCTTTAACACTAGGTTCTTGATTGGGCAGAGCTCACTGAATGTGGGCTTGCGTAATCAGACCAGGAAGAGTGCATCTGTAGTTTACAGAGGCAGAATGTAGAAGTGAGCGTTGCATTTATCATCAGAATTAGCTGACAAATGTTCTGTGCCCCCACACTTAGCTAGTTGCACTTGTTGCTCTGTGCAACAGGAAGTTCCACGGTATTCTGTTTATTTCATTCTACTTCACATTGATAGACTCTTTTCATACTGTGCTGTTTTTTGATAAAGCAGATGGAACTGCAGACTAAGAAATATTGATTCAGAAAAGGCATAAAATGTTGGATCTGTGTCACATGGATCTGTGGGAACAGAATTGTATTTATTGGGAACTGACTACATGAACAATTCCATTATTTATTATTTCTGCTTCTTTAAAATGCTGACTAGCCTGCAAGCTGCCTTGTTGGAAATCCGAATTACACAGTAACCCAGTCTGTTTATAATATGTTTTCAATTTTCACTACATATTCTACTGTCAAAAAATCCTCTGACATTTGGTTTTATGGAAATATTTAAATTGTAACAGCAAGCTACTGCGTTGGAACTTGGGCTTTTGGAGATGAGGATGGGCTGGTGAAATTGCTCTCTTGCAAGTGGGACATTCAAAAGAATTCCCAGTTGATTTCAATAACAGATGAGTTTAGCCAGTGTGGAGAGTATCTGAAATTCCATTGTATTTTAGTAGCATTCATAAAATGGAAGCAACATATAAACATGCTGATGAGCAGCGTTCAAATACTGATCTAAACTGATGTTTTGGTTTACTTGTTCAGAAGGTGTCATTTTCAGGACCCAGAATTTATTAAGCTATTCCTGCTGCTTTAAAGCAGGTGCTTTTCAAATGTGTTACCAGATCAGTCTTTGGTTCTATTTTTTATATTTATATTTAGAAGACTAAATTTTGCTCACACAAACTTGCAATGGAAACAGCGAGAGGAAGCCTTTTGCTTTGTACTGCACGTTGATGTGTGTTTTCAAATCACACACAATTTCTTTCCGACCTCTTCTTACGTGAAAAATAAGCATGTTTAGTAACAGCATGCAGTATTGACAGCGTCGTTAAGTAAAACCTTAAAAAAAGGTATCTACAGACAGGGACCCATCTTGAATACTCTCCTGAAATAGCATCTGTTACTACCACTGTTGAAAAGAGAACAGTGGACTAGGTGGGCTGTTCTCTGAACCTGTAAAGAACTTCTTATTTTCTTTTGGTCTTACGGTGTTAGCCGCTCACTTTTGTGTAACTAGATCTGAAATTTTATAATCAAAGCCCTCAGTTTTTGTCACTGTTGACAGTTTATAATTCCCTGAGCCACTTGAATTTTCCACTCTAAAATCTTCTGAACATTTGTTCTGTTCAGGTCTAGAATTATCCAACTCTTGTCTGTCTTAAATAGCTACGTTGCTTGTGCCAACATCCCATTGGGATTTATAAAACAGTCATTGCTCTCTCTGTCCTGCCTGCAGGGCCTGAGAACTTATACTGTCATTATCATGGAAGGAATGGCACCTCTTCCTTGATGAATTCCCCATAGTCTCTGGGACTGTAGGAACACCTTTTCTCACTTTAAAGAATACTTAAATGTTAATGCAAGATGGGACGGGTTCAGTGGAAGAGAGCCTACAAACACTTAAAGGGTGGTGCTTAAAAAATCTCCTGGGATGTGTAAACATGGAGAGAGAGAAAGGGAGATAAAGGATTCAAACCTGCTGCCAGTATCACATTTGTCGAAGTGTTTCCTTTGTTGCAAAGACCTTCTGAATGAGAACATTCATTTCTTCATTTTTATGTGTAATCTATAGCTACAGTCTCCAGACTTATCTGTCACTAATTGAAAGGAGTTGAACATTATTGACTGCAGCAGTATGTTAGACATTTCTTTAAAGCTGATAGGGTATGTACAGGGCCTGCTCTGAAAGAAATGCCTCCTATTTTGTTATGTTGGCCCACAACATCAGAGGCAGATGTTGGTGGGATGGCAGTAGAGGTTGAACCTTCCCACCAATATTCCGTTCCATGTTGTTGCTGTGTGACAGATGGCAGCAGAGGGGCAGTCTGACCAAGTGGTGTCTGTCATGGAAGTGTGGATGAAGCAGAAGTGTGGAATTGAATTCTTCCATGTGGAAAAAATGGCACCCACTGACATTCATAGCAACTTGCTGAATGTTTATGGAGACCATAGAGTGGATGTGAGCACAGTGAGGTGGTGGGTGGTGCATTTCAGCAGTGACGATGGCAGTGTGAGAGATGAGCCACATTCTGGACAGCCATGCACAGCTGTCAGAGCATGGAATGAAGTGTCATTTCATTTCCATAGCTAATCCAGACGATTGGCTAACAGTGGTGTTTATGTTGAAAAACAATGTTTTGTAGCTGAGAATGTGTTCTATCAAATAGTGTTATTGTGCTCTTTGTATCTGTTGTAGTTTCCATGTAGATAAATAGGAGACATTCAGAGCGACCCACCTATATTGAAAATAGCAGTTGGACTTATGCTCCTTCCTGGCCCATGATGGAAGAGTGACGCTACGAATGAATTTACTCCAACACTGTAAGACATACAGGTGAAAACTTGGACTTTCTCATCTATGGATAATGGTATGAACTTGGCACATAGTGCTGTTCTGTGCAATGTATTTTATTTCATGCATAGGAAAACAAAGTTTCAATCTAAGACACTGCCTGAGTGGACTTGCATAACCAGAAGGATAATGATGATTGCATGTGAAATAGCAGGAAGTGGTTAATTAGCTTTACATGACAAGATACTTGCATCTGTAGGTTTTTCTGTGCATTTTTTTTGCTTCATTAAGTTTACTGACACATTTCACATGCTATTCCTGTGTATAGTGATACTATTATTCTTCAGTAGTTTTCAGTGAGATTCCTGTGCTAACTATACCATGGAAGTTAGACAGCAAAACTCCTTTTTGAATTTGTGTCATGCTTTCTACCCTATGTTTATTGTTCAGCAATGCAAAATGCTTAATTGCAGTGATGTAAAGTATTACTATTCATTTTGCTATTACGTACCCAGGAAAATATGTGGCAGATAGCTGTTATAAATTGCAAGACCGTGGCCAAAATTCTGAGAACTTGCACTCTGTGGATCCAACAAAAATGATTTTCAATTAGAACATCGAGTCATCATCTCATTAGTGTGTGTAAAGAGCTCATAATCTCAACTGGTACTTACATGGGTGATGTAGTGCTATCTCAACGACAGAGCAGGCAATACTTGCCTTACTTCTTTACCCCTGAGATTTACGTTCTACTGCTCCCTGCGGAGGGGAAGCACAGAGCAAGGTGCCAATCTGCTCTCTAATACCCAATGACAGGATGCCCAGGAACAGCACAAAGCTGCACCAGGGGTTGTTCAGACAGGATATTAGGAACAATTTCTTGTCTGTGAGGGTGGTCAGACACTGGATCAGGCTTCCTAGAGAGGTGGTTGATGTCCCATGCCTGACTAGAGGGCCAATGAAGGTCCCTTTGGAGCTGGAATGAAGATGTCAATGAAAACCAAGTGTTCAAAAACTGTAGTATACTAAAACATATTTAGAGGTATTGTCCTTTTTGCAAGAGATATTTTAAGACTTTCTCTAGTTACGATTTTTTCAAGTAATAAATAGGAATTACATCCACTGAAAAGAGACTTTGGCAATCAGTGTTAATAGATGTACAGTGTACAATAGATCTTAGTTTCTTGTACATTTTAGGACATTATCAGATTCATTCTCAGTAGAAGTGCATGTTTTATGGAGCTTCTAAGAGTCTCAGCAGTATTGAAATTGTGAAGTAATTCAGAGGGTACTCAGTCTCAGGAGAGTGGAAGTTTCTGATGTTGTAGTTCTGATATTTGGATTTTTTTCAGTGTTAGGATTCAGAGCTCTTTTTAACATTGTACAAAGTCTGCCCATAGTAATAAATGCTTTTGTTTGTTTAAAATTTTAACTGACAAATGTCTTAATATTGAAACAAAGCTGTTAGTAAAGTAGCAAGACAATTGTAGGCCAGCGTTCTCAGTTCAGCTCCTTTGAGCACTTTAATTTAAACTGCTGCTTTCATTTATTGCTAGCTTTGTAAGTTACCTATTTTCTATTGTAGCAGTAAGTACTGTTAAAGCATTTTTATTCTGCAGGTGGAGGATAAAACTTATGCTCTCCTTTAATACAAACAAAACCGAACCCTGTTTTCAGTGCTAGACATGAATGAAACTTGAATTACAGTGTTTCTAGTAATGCCACTTTAATACAGTGGTGAAGATGCAGCCAAAACAGTAGAGGAGTACCTCACCTGTAGTTCTGCCCCTGCCCTTGAGCCCAAAATGTAATCAGAACCTGCACCCATGATGTCCAACGGGAAGCTCTTTGATGCTAGTGCTGCTGTCTTCCCAAGGCAATGAAGAAATAGTATGTAATTTTTATGTAAGAAATCTATAAGTGGAGATCCCCCAGGCTGCCCTCCTGAGCAGCTTTGCTAATTTCAGATTTGTCATCTGAATCAATAGTGAACTAAATCACCTAATACAGAACCATATTCAGTTTCCCTCTGAAAATAGTTGGAATTGCATCCCTTTAGATAACAGCTAATTTGGGTTTCCTCAGAAATGTAAACTGGTGGCATCCACCATATGCAGTTTTTAAACTGTATCTACAAAAGCAGGGAGATTCATCATGGCCAGGCTCAGCTTTGATTTGCCTGTCTGCATCCCCTTAGTTTCAGTTAAGTTTAGTTCTTTACTTTGCTTCTTGTCTGAACTTAAGTGTTTCTTAAGCTAACCACTATTTAACAATTGCCAGATTTCCTCTCACATGCAGTTATGTTTCATTTGTGGTTTAAGTAATCCATAACATGTTATTGGTTACTATGAATTTGTCAAAGCATTAGTATTTCTTTGAGTTACTAATATCACTGAGAGACAAAGAAAATCTCATTCATTTCTAAAACTGAGTACTACTGGCATAGAAACTCACTAAATGCTAGTAGTTTCTCTATGGCAAGGGACTATTAAAAGAGAAGGATAGAGAAAAAGAAATATTGTTCTGGAACAAGATCCCATACTGCGTCACTGCTCTGGTATACCATCAGAGAGAAACATAGCTGCAAGACAAACAGAGACTGGGATTTTAAAAGAACTTTTGGCCACAATAAATTTGGGTTTGGAACTGAAAAAAAGAGGTGGAAAGAGAAGACATGCATGCCTAATACTGAAGGAGAACTTGTTTGTATCTAACATATTGGAGAAATTGTTTGAGAACAGTTCATTCTAGTGAAAATATTACTCTTGTAACACTGCCAAGATCAGTGTTTTCTCATTCATGAATCAGAGTTCTTTGCTCATTTGCGGTTACTTTCTTCTCATCCTCTTTCTTTTCCTCCTGTCTTTTTAGAGCAAAAAGCCATCTAGAGTTGTCCAGCTAACCAATTGCTCAAGTAAATACCAGTTGTGAGAGTCTATGGAACAAGTTAGCTGGGCCTCATTCATTTACACCAGAGCACTGATGTGCTCTTATTATTTGTGCAGTCTACATAGCTCTCCTGTTTTGTGTGGATACGCTAGGATTCTTTTGCAGTTATTTAGTTCTACTGCAGAAGAACTCGTATGTCTTGTGGTAAGAAGTGTGAAAAAGGTATTGAAAAGCAGTCCCTACTGCAAAGGTTGGGGGTTCAGCACAAACAAAAGCACAGTGTGGTCTTGAATTTCTGCCACCAATCACAAGTTAAGCGTGGGTTCAAGGAGCAAATGAGCCTACAGACATGGAGGAACTGGACAAAAATGCAGACAACTATACAGCTAGCACAGGTACGGGAGTCTCTCTCTTACGAACAGCTATATGGTGCCTAAATGTCTGTATAGACATGTCACTACAGGTACCAATGGCTTTCTTTTCTGAGATAGGTTTGCTGGTTCTATCTAATTCTGTTCATACAAAACCTGGAGACTAGTGATGATGACATAGCTGTGTATGTTCTTTGCAGAAGAGTATTGGCCATTTCATTATAACAAATCCAACTAAAACAAAATGATTGTTGGGGAAGGAGTGAGGGAGGGAAGGGAAATCAAGGCATTATTTCTCATCACAAAATATTCCTCACTTTCTCTTCATCCCCAAAGCAAATTAACAGGGTAGGTCCTTTGTGCATGCGGGCCTGCTAAGGAAAGTTACTGAAGCAGTGACACAGAGGGAAATCATACAAGATATTGTACCTGGCTCCAGTAAAATTTGAGCATGTGGGTGGCAAGGAACTTAGTTCCATGTGCTTTCCACCCCACAGGCAGCTCCACAACTTCCTGTTGTGGAGGTTTCTCCTCTTTCATATGTGGCTTTGTGCAGTAGGCTTGCCTTTCCCTTGGTTGACGTATTTGCAGCCTGTATACAGTAAGCAGCCTTGTGCAGTTTGCTCATCCAAAAAGACTGCATATAAATTTGACTTATGAACTCTGTAGGGTGGTGTTATGAAGAATTATCTCAACTAAGAGTGATTTTTCATTAGTTAAACAGGAGATGACATAGTGCATGTTGTGGGTTTTTTTTTTCCCCAGACTTTCAATATGTCCCATTCAGGAATCAGGACCAAAGACAATGTTATTTTAGTTCTTTTTGGAATATATTCACTCACTCCCAATGTGTTCTGTCCTTTTTAAAATGACACATGTTTACTCTGAAAGGAGTATGCTAATCACTATAATGGTATATTTTCTGTGTTAACTGTGAAGTGTTTTCTGGCAGCCTGAAAAAATTCTGAGATTAAAATCTGAGCTCACAGTCAAAGTAATAGGTCCAGGCTTTAGTGATTTATAAGCAGAATTATGTACCTACTCATTTTGCTTGTGATGTTTTGAGCTAAGGATCAACACAAGGTCAAGCTATGTCTTGCTGAAACATAGGCAAGTGTGACTGAACCATAAAATTTATTCTTTTTTAACTCCTCTTGATTTATTGAGAGAGAACGCAACAGAATGAATAGAAGTGTAGATCAGAGGAGAGATTTTCATCTTCATTGGAGATCAGATCTGTGTAGCAAGGTGAATGTTTTGTGGTTGAATGACTGTCAAGGAGTAACTGTGGAGATTAAGTAGCTGGATGTAATGCCCATTTAAGTAATTTCTTTAATGACTGGAAGTCTAAGTGTTTTGACCACTAAAATGAAGAGGTACAGAAGCCTGTTAAATTTTATAAAGACATGGATAAAGAGGATGGGGGACTTAGAACATTTTGTGTTGGAAACATTTCTTTCTCTATCTGTCAGTCATCATCAACAGGCATTCGAAATCTGTTGACGCAGCAGTATTGTAGTTGTTTCAGCTTCAGTAATGTGAGTGTGTTTTACGTTTCAAGGGATTTAGCTAAAAATTAGTAATGAAAACATAATACATTTTCCCGTTTACTGTTTTGGTTTGACTAGCACAGGTCAAACAACTTGTATTTTATTGCCTTGAATGCGTAGGAGTAGACCATGGATAGGTTATTTCATAGTTAAGAGAAACTGATGTCTTCCAAGCTGAAAGCAATCACATTAAAATTTTATGATGTAAGTAGCATCAATAAAGCTAGTATAGACACGTGTCAGTTGCTTCATGTACCAGATAGTTTTACTGGGGTACCCAAGTTAAATAACAACTTGGCTGACTTTGAGGACACTTTTTGTAGGTCTAAAGAATAAATATAGGGCCTTTCTGGGGAAACTATAGATATGATTTGAACACGTAAATAATTTAGATTGTATTCTCTGTTTTACCATTTATTTTACTAGCTTTACTATTATTATTTTACTGGTTTTCACTTTTCTAACTAGAGTCATATTCAATTTAAATATAGAATGTAAAAATATATATCAACCTCTGGTTTAATAGTGATACTATTAAAGTATGTTTTTTAGTTTTAGTCTATCTTTTTTAGTCCATTAAGCCTTCATATAGATCAAGTCGGCCTTATATTAAATATTTTGGAAGGAATTAGAAAGTTTAAAGATTTTTATCCTTGGTGCAAATCTGTTAGAACATTTTGTTTAGTTACAAAATAGAGTACATTTGGTGAGTCCAAGTACCAGGCGCATGAATCCCAACTGGCTAATTTCTGTGGGAGTGTGGTTCTTTCATCTCCACTCCTTGGTCCACGCCACTATTTTTTCCCCTTTATCTAATCCTCAATGAGCAGTTGCATACACATTAGTTGTGTTGACGCTTGGAGAGCAGAGAATTAGTCTTTTCTGTTTCTACCATAAATGCCACTCAATGAACCAGCCACTAGGTCATGCTCAAGTGCAGTGGAATCTTGTTTTTCCCTCCCCAAGATCTAGCATCACTTCCCGTGTGACTTCGGTGTCTGTCAGGCCAATGAAATTGTTTCACAAATGCACTTACAGTGGTTGGAATAATTTTTTTTTTATAAATGAAAAAATATAAAACTTATAAACGTTTAGAGGAACAGACTCTGGAGATAATTTTGGAACCTTTTTTTTCCCAAAAAACTTCTCTCACATTTTAAAAATTTAAACAATACAGTAAAAAGCCTCTTAAGAGACTCTTAAAAAGCCTCCGAAGCTGCCTAAGGGACTGTATCACCAAGTATTTTCTCTACTGTGAGGAAAAAAGCAATTGAAATACAAGACTCTTCGTGCATCTTCATCAAAAGAGATTATTAATAATCTTCAAATTTTGTTTCACTAGATTCTTCTTCAGGATTACCTTCGGAGAAAAAATGAAATATTTAATGAAGATTCTTGTCTCTGAAAACAGATAATGATCATTTTTCATACTTACAGTGTAAATATAAATTTAATGGGAAAATACATTGAAGAAAATAAGTTACTAAAATGCCCTGAAACAAATAGTAGAAGTTTCTGGAAGATCTTCATGCAATTGAAACTGTAGATTTTTTGGGAGCATTTCCTGAGTCACTGGTATGAAAAGGGTCTTTTATATGGAGATCAAGACATACCAGACTAAAACATAAATTCATTTACTTTACATGTGTTTTTGTAGGTTTGCCTACAGTCTTTCTGGAAATTAGAGTAGAGTTTTACTTTTAAATAAGATTCTTTCTGATGAAAGATTTTTAAATCAGGAAAATGATGCCTTAGCATTTTAAACCTATTTGAAGTATGTTGCCCATCTAAAATGACTGAGAACCATTGGCTTAAACAGACATTACCTAACCCTGAAAAGTCTGTGTTTGTGGACTTTGATGAATATATGGAGAAATACATTCAGTGCGGCACTTTTTCCACTGGCTTAATCAGTCCTATGGAATGACCTCACCTTGACTCTTTCTTTAGCAGTTTCCTCTTGAAAAATTCTCTTGCTTTTGAGCAATATAGAAATTATGATACTACCAGTGTCTTCTAATGACTACTGCCTTTTTTTTTTGTGGCCTATAGCACACACTTGTGATCTTTTTGCACTGTGCCACTTCCAATGCAATCTTAGAAACAGCAGAAAAGTTGAAAAGCTTGTTAAATCAGTGTTCTGATTTAAGGCATAGTGCAGAACATACATTCCAGACAAATTGTGGAAGAGGGATCCAAGAAATAAGTTCATCTAGCAAATCTGATATAGAGCTAGGACTAGTCTCCTGAAGTTTTAGCTTCTTTTCACTGTATCATACTTTTTTTCTGAGTTCTGACTGATCTGTATCAAACATTATTGACTTGCAGCTACTTATTAGTTACATTGCTAAGTATCTGTCAGTTGAATGAATGTACATTTGAAGGTGAGAAGACTGTTAGGTAAAGTGGTGAATTAATCATGTATTTGTAGATAGGTGGTCATGTATTTGTAGACAGGTGCACCTGTGGTGCTCTGAAATAATAATTTCCCTCTTTATATACGTATTTACTGAGATTATGAGGGGACTATAGTTTTTTTTTTTTAGCACCACCAATCAGTACAGCATCATGTGATAGACTCCACTGAGAAATCATACCGTGTCTTTACATTCAGGTGGAGGCTTTGTGTGGGTCCTTGTTCATAGCAAGCAATATAGCAGGGAACAGCAATGTTGGATAATTTGTTGATGGTATGGGAAAAAATCACATAGAAGTCAACTGATTTATTTTCTTTAATTGTAATTGAGTCAGTATTTTAATGTCTGTGGTTTCAGGGAGATTGTAAAAGAAGCTGTGAAGAGTTTGCTAGCTTTACAATTTTTTTCTTTTACGTGAAATCTGCTGCTCATTTCTTTAATTGTTTAGCAGTAATTAAAACACAAGAATTTTGCTGCATGTGACCACTAAGTTTGCCATTCTTTTCTAATGTACACAAGACTCATTTCGTTACATTACAAAAAGGCAGAATATGATTTGCTTAATATTCTGAGACTTGCTCTTCCCTTTCTCCATTAATATGGATTCAGAGCAGAGAGATTAAGACCTATGTTGCTGTTCCATCTCATTTGCCATCTTTTTCCACTTTGAGGAATTCATAGACCTATGCTACTTATGCAAGAGGAAACATATTTGTGTTTACTATCTGAAAGCATTCTCTGAACCCTGTCTAAATAAAGACCTATGGACTGATACAAGTGTAGGGAACTACTTTCTGCTTTATCATTAAATAATAACCCACCATCTACCTGCTGGTGTTTTGTTTTGTTTTTGTTTTTGAGACATAAACATGCAGATAATTATCAGTTTATGCTTGGCATAAAGACAATCGCTTTTTACTCTGCCTACCCCCCAAGTCCCATTTCAACCTCAGAAAAAGCACTAAGCAATTTTCATTTTCTCATGGGAAGAAATCCATTGTCATGACTTCTGTGAAAGTAGTGATCTCATTCCAAACTCAGATTTCCATTGTCTTTGATTTTTATATATA